>CABEEJ010003556.1:0-80304 GCA_901482245.1 Timema douglasi | reverse complement strand
TGTGTGTGTGTGTGTGTGTGTGTGTGTGTGTGTGATAAGTAACGCAGATTTTAAAATAAAGTAGTATGTATTTTTAATTAATTATTAATATATCTATAATATACGTTTAGCTAAAATCAACTGTGTCCATATTTAAACATTATTGAAAACTACGACCTCCACTACTATCAAATTATGTACAGGCTCCCATGATAAGTACTTGTTCTGCTAACAGTTTCCACGATAGTTGCTCAGCACACAGTTTACATGTACTAAATTCAGACCTTAATTAACTATGGAAACATTGCTCGTGTGTATGGGCATAACAAACAAAATGCTGCAGCCTAGACGGTTAGCGCGATGCCAAGCACAAAGAGAGTGGGGGAGTAACATGGCTCTTGTTGCGATTTTAATCTCAAGTCATCAGATGTATTTGATGTAAGAATATCTCATCAATGTTCAATTAAATAACCGTTTCTGTGCTTGCGTGTCACGTTTTATTTAGCGTTATAGCCTACTTCTCGTTCGAGCATCCCACATATTTTATACTTAGTATTCAAGGATGAGTAAGGTAACATTTATAGGAATCTTACCAATATTTGGGTGGAGGGAGATTGGGGTACCGTTTAAGAAAAACTAAGCCGCTTCGGTGCCCGCGTGATCTAACACGCTATTCTTGCTGTAAACTAGACTGTCTAAAATGGTGCGATCAGGGTTCGATCCCAGTCGGGTGCACTGAGGGTGGTTTTACCTAAATTGTTGTCCACTCTCCTTCCACGCAAATGTGGGTATACTTCCTCTCAATCAAACCTTTCTAATCCAAAAGCATTTGTATGATTAGTACATAGACGTATAACTCAAACAAGTATTAAGACACGGGGCTTAAAAAAACTACCTCAATATAACTCTCGGGATTCAAACCCAGATATTTATCATCACCGACAAACCAGCCAGGATTAGACTGATAGATGGCTTTGGTCATGTGTCCATTGGGGTGGATCAAGGGTAAATACTTTATTAAATGAGTTCAGTGGTTCAGGATAAATTAGTGTCGGAATAAGATGACAATATTACCTCTAGTGCACTCATCCGGGATACAAACACTAGAACTACATTTAAAAGATGAGCAAGGCCAGTGCGAGTCTAATTGTTTGGACCACTAGGCCACCGGTGCGTGTTTTGCAGTTGTTGAGTAATGTGTGATAAAAGTATCTCTGTTATTGCCTCGTGGAAACGTTAAAAGCCAAAGGAAGACGACGTTATTTACTCGAGTTATAAATTTCTTGTCATGGCTTCAGGGGGATTTCACGGGCAAAGTGACGTGTAGCCATTTGTCTACTCCCTGGGGCCTGGGGTGTTAATATCACACAACAAGTCATGGTGTACCTCAGGGTGTTATATTGGGGCCCTAGACCCCGTCGCCTGTCCTTCACCTTCAGACGTGACGTCATGAGTCGATAGTTTTACTCCTCACATGACCTCGACAAACAAGCTAGTTGGAGGATGGTGAGGGGAGAGAATAGAACCCCACAAAGGTGAAGGACACGTGCACAGCTTTGATATTTTCACAGACTGACTGAAAGGTAGGATGGGGTGTTTTTTTGGGAATTAGTTGAACGGGGAAGGAGAGACAACTGAAGGTTGGAGTGAAGCATGTTAACATTTTAACTTTAAAAAAGAAATGATAAAGAAATTGTATCATAAATAATTACTGTAGAATGCCAATAGATAGGGTAACTTGTAATAATAATAGAACCTATTAAAATTGTTACAAACTAAAATAAAATTAACTGAGAGTAATTTTCAATGTGTGCACAAAATTGAACAAATTTTGTCATTAGTTTATAAACTAAAGATTGTTAAGAAACAAACAGGAACGAATAGGTTTCTTTCATTCAATAGGAAACAAAAGTAATTCAAGTACTAAATAATAAAACATTTGTTGACCTCAATGTTCTTGGGGTAAAGTGATCTCCTCAGGACTCTAAAAACAACATCCCCTTGGTTCCATAAGCCCATCCCCATAGCCCCTTTAGATCCTATTAACACAACCTTTTTGGTTCCATAAACCCATTCCCAGTACCCTCTTATATCTTACTAACACAAACTCTTTGGTTCTATAAACCAATCCTCAGTGCCCTCTTATATTTTACTAACACAAGCTCTTTGGTTCCATAAACCAATCCTTAGGGCCCTCTTATATCTTATTAACACAACCTATTTATCATATTCTGAAAATTGAAAAATGACACCTGGACACGGGAATCGAAGGTCCCGGGTTCGATTCCCGTGTCCAGGTGTCATTTTTCAATTTTCAGAATATGATATCTAAAAGGTGAATGCCTCACTAAAATGCATTAACAATAGTTTCGGCTATTTGTTTCATTAATATTTACAACCTATTTAGTTATATAAACCAATCCTCAGTGCCCTCTTATATCTTATTAACACAACCTATTTAGTTATATAAACCAATCCTCAGTGCCCTCTTATATTTTACTAACACAAGCTCTTTGGTTCCATAAACCAATCCTTAGGGCCCTCTTATATCTTTCAATTTTCAGAATATGATATCTAAAAGGTGAATGCCTCACTAAAATGCATTAACAATAGTTTCGGCTATTTGTTTCATTAATATTTACAACCTATTTAGTTATATAAACCAATCCTCAGTGCCCTCTTATATCTTATTAACACAACCTATTTAGTTATATAAACCAATCCTCAGTGCCCTCTTATATTTTACTAACACAAGCTCTTTGGTTCCATAAACCAATCCTTAGGGCCCTCTTATATCTTATTAACACAACCTATTTAGTTCTATAAACCAATCCTCAGTGCCCTCTTATATCCTACTAACACAACCTCCTTGGTTCCATAAGCCCATCCCCAATCCTCCTTTCTCCACCCTATGAAAAGCCTTTTTCAGAATAGCAGTTTGCAAGACACATGAAGAAAGATAATAACAGAATAAAATAAAATAAAAAACTAATTAATGAAGTTTCTAATTCGGAATACTAATTGATTTTAGTTTAATGATTTCTACTAAATTGATACTTTTGAACCAGCTATACTAGCTTTTGAAAGTCGTATAGTCATTTAATCAGTCTTGGTTACCCTATTTAGTAAATACATCATTGTTCAATAAATAGTTCGTGCAATGGATGGGCTTGATGAAGTAACACTAGATTCCCATTGTTCGGTCTAAAGTTTCTTGGTGGCAGTCTAAAGGGTAATATAGTTATAAAAACTAAGTTATGCGAGCAAAACTCTTGGTGCACAAATCAATGTAATTTCGTAGTTCAATTAGCTCTTCCTTCACTACCCCAACTTTCTAAGTTTATAAAAATAAATTTATTTTCCAGTCTGAATTTTCTATCAAAATAAGATCCGTAATTCGCCCAGATATTTACCCAGATATCATAATTCTAACAGTCACAAATAACTTGCAGATCAAAATTCCTCCTTTCTCTACACGCTCATACAGGCTCGGAAATTGGTATAACTAACCTGACCAATATTGGTTCGAATAGAGTTAACTTTAAGTAAGCGTAGGGATTACAGATTTCGCAGCGATAAGTAAGACTTTATTTAATTTAACTTAACAAATAGTTCTGATAAACAAGCCTGATTTGTTTTATTTAATTATAGAAAAGGCATTCATGCCTTAAAAATACTCCATAACAGCATATAACAGATTTTAAAAGCATTTTACACAGTTGATTTTTGATTGTCAATGAACTTCTCTATGAAACAGTAGATTTCAAAATATTCATCATTCTCAACATTAAGCTCCCGTAATAGTCGACAATTGTTATGATGGGCTTTAATTATATTTACTGCAGTATTGACAGTGTGTAATTAATTGCGCAGACGATCACTGAAGTTTTTTGAACCAGTTAGGCAACGAATGGCTCGGTGAATGGTAGTTCTAATTTTTAGTAAGCAACCACGCTCACTGTATTTACCATTAGGGATGTGGTATTGAACGAAAAGTATTGATACTGTGCTCATTAAAAGTATCGAAAGAAAAATATCGATACTAAACTAGTATCGAAAGAAAAGTATCAATAACAGTAAGTATATGTATCAACATTTTAATTTTTTTTTAAATCTAGTAATAATAATTTCAACTTTTGCATCATAATTATTCTATTTTGATATTTATTTAAACACTGAAAACTATAATGATTCAACCATATTATAGTATACGTGGGTCTATCACGTCTGTTACGTGTTGGAAGGTATCATACATACGATAGTATTGTATGATGGATATTATAAAAGGTGTTACTATACCAGCTTTAAAAACATATATAAAATTGTAGCTGATGGAAAGTTATATATTTTTCCAATCTATGTGTACCCTTCTTTAACCATTTAAGTTGGTGAAATAACAACAATGAATTATGATGAGCTAAAAGAGGTTGAATGCTAAATTTGCTTCTTGCTTGTCATTCAGAAAATGAGTGAGAATTGAGAAACAGTGTCATTTGTTCTTCCTCCACAGTCCGCCCTAGTGAACATTTAATCCCAGCAGAGTGTATTAATATCAATTAAAGTATCAGGAAAAGGTATCTAGTACAAAAATACTAGTAACGAAATGAAAATATCGATATTAGTAAAGTATCGATATTTTTTCCACATTCATATTTACCAGTGATAGTGTTCGATCAGTTTATAAATAATAATCTTTGTTTGACTTGTGATAGGTCATGATTGTAAACCCAAACAAACGTGAGCAGAGAAACTATAGCAGTAAGAGAATTACAACTTTAAATACGAAAGAAGGAATTTTTTTCACTCCAAATTCTAAGCCTGGCCAATCAAAATAAGCGATAATGGTGCTCGTATGTGGCCAAGTCAAGTGTCTGTCTACCTGTCACCCTTTTGTTACTTAGTACATCCCTAGATAATCCACCACTCACTTTGGAAACCACTCTTTGATAGTTTGAACAAGTTAATCTACTTGATATCACATAATCCGACATGATATGAGATAGGATCGTGCGTATGAGTGACGTCATATCATCCTAGCACTTGCCAGAGATGACTTGCTGTTAATAAAGCTTCATTATCTCCGCGACTCTCGAGTGGTTTAGATTGAAGAAGGAAGACCTTGGCTGGTTTTGTTTAGAGATATCAGTTTTTATTCCATTGAAACACATCTTATTTTGGTAAGTAATGCAGACTTACAAAAAGTATAGCTGTAAAATAAGAAATATATATTTTTATTTGACAGATATGAATATTATTAAGAACCAAAACTTAGCATGGATTATTAAGTGTTTGTAAATTAGGTCAGGTCAGTTATTTGTCATATTTTAAAATATATATTATAACTATTGGAAGGGTCTTGTATCTGTGTGTTCGTGTATTTCTAATGACATTTTCCATATTGGAGCATATAAACTAATAAAGTATTTAGTATTATGGATGTGAATCATGGGTTTGTGAGGAGAAACGCAATTAAGAGCCAGGTGAACGCGTTTGGAGTGAGATCTCTAAGAAATGTATGTGGAAAAACTCATATGGACAGAGTCAGTAATGAATGAATGAGGCTTAAGGATTTTGGTTTGATAGATAATCCAATAGGTCGGTGTGAAATAAGCGTCTTACGTTGGTTTAGGCATGTTGAGAGGATGAGTGTGGATTGAGAAATGATACAAATATGTGAAGGTGGAGTATGTGGATCATAAGGAAGGGGTGGATCATGTAGGATGTGATTAAATGTTATAGACGAATGTGTGAAAATGAGAAACATAAAAAGTTTTAAGAATAAAGGCGCATGTATGATTCGGTGTATGTATGTTGTTGAAGTGAAGGAAGTATGCAAGTATGTGGAAGTGTGGGGAAAGTTAGTGAGGATGGATTAAGTACGGATTTGTATTTTTGATCTGTATGCACAGTTTATTGCCTACCCAGTAAGGGAGCGGCTGGATGTAGGGTTTATGTATGTATATATAAGTATTTAATTTTAGTAATATTCATATTAGTTGTAGTAAGGAGAAATATGAATTTATAATACAAGAAACGTACTTGGATGGAACAGATAATTAGATAAATGGGTACAACTTATTTGGTAAACTAATCATTATAAATATGAAACATAACAAGAAGATAATTTATTAAATGAGAAACTAATATTCAAGGAATTAAGTCAAATAAAACAGGTACAATAACATTTCTAAAAAATCATCATTGAGATTACTAAATATTAAAGTTCTGAATTTAATTAGCATAAAGCAAGGAAAGAATATAAATCTGTGCAAATACAACATGCATATTATGTTTCATATTTATAATGTTTAATTGACCAAATAAGTTGTACCAGTTTATCTACTCGTAATTAGGTGCTCCATGTAAGTGTGTTCCTTATATTATAAATTTATAAATACAAGTATTTAGTTAATAATGAGGTAATCTTCCAGTAAACTAATATGTCTTAATGTAGATGTGATAAAACACAGCTTTAAAACTATATGTTTAGTATAGTAAAAAAATCATATAAAACGATGCACTACACAGACCTTCCCCTACTTTTTCTTAAAATAAAGACATTTATTAAAAACGTATACGATTTGTGAAAGGAACTAACCTACTGTACTTTTTTGCAGGAACACTCCATCAAAAAGCATAAATGAAATAATATAAACTGTGAATCAAATAGCCAAATATATTTATTTATTCTTTTTAGTGAGGTTTACTCCATCTAGATATCACTTTCTGAAAATTGAAAAATGACACGTGGACATGTAAATCGAACCCGGGACCTTTGAATTATTACGCTAATGCTCTTACCACTTAGCTATCCAGGATTCGTCCCGTCCCCAGGGTTATCCTTCACTCATATTTTAAGGCAGAGTCTATGATGGACGTGCGGAAATCTTTGGCTACAAATGTGTGATGTTATTAAGATCACGAGCTATCAGATAACGCACGTCCATCATAGATTCTGCCTTAAAATATAAGTGAATAATAACCCTGAGCACGGAGCGAATCCTGAATAGCTCAGTAGTAAGAGCATTGGTGTGTTAAGCCAAAGGTCCCGAGTTAGATTCTTGTATTCAAGTGCCATTTTTCATTTTCAGAAATATAAATTGTTACAGAAACATTGAGAAAAGAAAGAGAGGGAGAGACATCCCCCCCCTGTGCACCAAAGAGCATAACAATCGATTTCATTAATAATTGTCAAAGGAATCCATAAAAAATAAAATAAACGAGTATTTTCTGGTAGTTAAGAAACTTTAATAAAAGTATATTCCAGACAACATATTTTTATTTTTAACCGTGCTACAACTTTATAGTGATATTTATTTACTGTCTAAAACAGTTGTGGAGCTATGATCACAATTGTATATTTATGATTATGTCAAGTATCCTTAAAGTAATTTTCATGGAAAAATAAGAATTGCCAATAAATAGTGCCTGAATACAAATTTAAACACAATAATTCGAGCAGATTTGGAGAAAGGTTTTTTTTCCCTTCTCTAAGCTAAGGTACTTTTAATTTTAGTGTTATACATCTAATTCCAAAACCTCCTTGGTGTACCTTATGAAAACCGTAGATATAAAGTTTTAGCCCTATCGATACAATAGTTTTGGCTTTAGTCCGAGATACAGACAGACATACAGACGATGACATCACGAAAACCACCTTTTCAGTTGCCGGGGTCATAAAACGTCAACATTTATCAAAGTCTCGAGTTTAATTTTTTTGACGCTCACAATAATTCTCACTCCGATGGTTCTAGACAAAGTAATAATATCAACATTTTTAAATATTTCGATGACATGATGTTTCTTTGTCAATATGAATTAGATTAGTACCCACCTCGGTGGCGTAGTTGGCTAACGCGCTTGTCATGTTGAGCTCGACTGCTGAGAATGGGGAGATCGAGGTTCGAATCTCGGTCGGGTGAACTGGGGGTGGTTTTTCCTAAATGGTTTTCNTGCTGAGAATGGGGAGATCGAGGTTCGAATCTCGGTCGGGTGAACTGGGGGTGGTTTTTCCTAAATGGTTTTCCACTTTCCCTCCACACAAATGCATGTTCCCTTCCTTTAATTCACCCTTCCTAATTCCTAGTCCATTAGCGTAATTAGTGCTTAAAGCGTATAACCCGAACGGGTAGTAAAACGCGGTGCTAAATATTATTATTATTTATTAAATTAGTCTTATTTGATTGTTTTTGGTGTCCCCGTGCAGGCTTTACACGTAGTTACAAAACTGGTATGAAGAGGATGAAGGTAGGATCTACATTAAAGGTAGCCGACTATCCGCATTTTTGTGATGGGATCGTAGGAAATAAATTTTAAAGAGTATACTCATCATACCCGGCTGGGAATCTAAGCCCAACCTCCCGTAGCCGACAGAAGAGTACATAATGAGAGGGATGCTTAAGTCTATTCAACAACCAATTATTTATATTGATGAAGACATAAAAGCATTTGCAGAATGGTGATAGTGATGTAATACTCACCCACTTCGACGGCCGCATGGTCTAAGGCACTATTCTCGCAAGATACTATAGATTTCCGATGACGGGGAGATCGGGACTATATTACGAGTGTACTGAGGGTGGTTTTTCCAAACTACTTTTCCACTTTCCTTCCAGGAAAATGTAGGTACACTTCCTCTGAATACAACCATTCTAATCTTTAACACATTAGTGCAATTATAAAATAGGTGCATATCCTAAACGGGTAAGAAGACATGGTGCTTAAAAAATGTAATTCTCGACCAGATATGATTCGATACGATTTATTATTATTTCAATATGTACATCTCATATAATATGTTTAGTTATACTAAAATTCAGTATCATGCATTCATTACTTGATCTTAAAACAAGAGTACGCAAGAAGCGTAAGATAGCGAGTTTGCCCCCTTACAATTATTGTAATCATTTTAAATCATAGAAACCATTTATAACTTATAATTATACACTTGTTAAAATTGTGCAATAAATAATTGCGTGACCTTAAGATAAAACAATAATTTTAGTATTACTTTTACTTAATTAAGTTTTTAGATGTGTTAATTAACTTAATTATGTCTGAGAGGTAATGCCTTAAGCAAAAGCACCGAGTTGCAAGACTTAAGCTATTTCTTGCCATATTTGAGCATTTTTGGGGCTAGCAATTGAATCTAAGGTCAATAGGAGTGATTAGAGCTGCGGTATAGTCGGTAAATTATAAACTATACAAGTTAATGAATAATCACAAATACGTAACAAAATAAGATTAAGGATTAATATTTACTTTCAGGTTGGGGATAGTCTCGCATCTATCTAAAAACCCACCATGAGTTTCCTAGATGTTTTGATGTCTTCCTCGAACTGGCTATTTCTGGCGGCCTTGATCATCTGTGCTCTATACATTCTGGGCACATGGAATTACGACTACTACTCGAAACAAAACATCCCTTACGTTAAGCCTCTTCCTTTCTTCGGAAACATGGCCCCTATAATCTTCAGGAAGATTGCCGCTGCCGACCAAAACCTCCGTTTGTACCGGGCACACAAGGGCCATCGCCTGTCGGGGATATTTCAATTTACTCGTCCTAGAACAATCATCAGAGACATTGAGCTCCTCAAAATTATTGCAATCAAGGATTTCGACCACTTCATGAACCACTTCAGTGTTGTAGATCCTGAAGTGGATCAATTATTTGGTGGAAACCTATTTCTTCTAAAAGGTAAGAGCTAAAGTTGTGACTTCCAAGATAACATTTTTACATTAACTCCTTTCTCAAAAGACTTAGGATCATTCTGCACTTACGTGTCTAAACTTGCTTATAGAACAAGGTTACATCCTGTAATAATGAGGAGTATTATACAGTAAATATTGATCCCTAGTTTAGATGTGTTTAAATATAGTCTACATCTAATTCGCTTTAACTACAATTTATTATTTGTTTATTTACTTCTAAAAAGAAATAGTTTAATATCTATCTTGTTTTTCTAAGTACAACTTCCAGATGTTATCTTATCCAGGACAGCGTTGGAGGGATATGAGGGCCACCCTAAGTCCAAGTTTCACTTCCAGCAAGATGAAGAACATGTTCATCCTAGTTTTGCAGTGTGGAAGTCAGATGGCGGCATTCTTAGAGGAAATAGTTCGAAAAAGTGGTAAATATACTAAGTAATCTCCCAATATATCAATGCCCTCAGTATATCATGTGACATACTTGTGATTTATTCTCTAAAGAGCACGTTCGAGAAATGTAAATATGTACTTATTTTAGGGCATTTAAATGTGGCCTACATGTAAATACACACTTGGTTTTATATTGAAAAGTTATATGACTCAATTTTTGTGTGCAAAGTCTTATTTATCCATTAGTGCTGTACACAAATTTATCAGGGTAGGAAATTATAGCTAACAAAAAATATATCCACATTTGAATGGAACCAGAGATCAAAGCTATATAGGAAAATATACAATAGATACACCCATTCGGGATTCAATACCTGACCTCTCTATTAACAGGAAAATATATAGAACGACGTTTACGCTTTATCCCCCGTGGCCACCAATGCGGGTAAGAAATTTCTTAAACAGGCAAAGGGAGCCACCAATATTCCCCTCCCTCTATATTCCTTAATTATATGAGCGAGTAGATTGTATTTTTTTTTGGGGGGGGGGGAAACACAAAGTTAGTAGTTAACTTTTTTATTTCTGGCGATACGCTTATAGAGAAGAAAGTGTACGCTCTAGAAATGAAGGATTTGTCCACACGTTACACCAACGACGTGATAGCCACAACGGCTTTTGGCGTCAGCGTCGACTCTTTCAGGAATCCTAGTAATGAGTTCTACTTGGTGGGCAAGGGGCTCACCAGCTTTGCTGGATGGCGAGGTTTGATAGCCTTTGGTTACGTCGCGTCTTCCTCGCTAATGAAAGTAAGTATTTTAATTAAAGTTATTGACTACTAATGTATTTGTGGGCTACAGATAGGACTTTTTTTTATAAAAATACTAAATTTATAACTCTATAAACTATATGTTTGTGGGGGAAAAATATATTTACTATTAACAATAATTAAAGTTAGCTTAGGCGCTTCGAACAAATACTATGAGAGTTATCAAATCTTTTTGTAAATCTCAAAAAATGCTTTTAATATTTCAAGCCAATTCGTTTTGAAGATTATTCACAAATAATTAAGTCAACTATAAGGAGATTTGTCGCAAATTGTGTAGTAATCAAATTTTTATAGCCAATGATTTTATATTTTTGTTATTTTAAGGATCTTGGATATTAGGAATAAAATACAATTAAAATTTAATTATATTAAGGATATTATTTATACATTATAGTTTATTGTATGTCTATACTAACAGACAAGCCCGTTCCTCACACGGGTAAGCAGCATCAAAATACATCAAATTAGGACGTTTGACATCCGGCTGCCATTATTTTGATAGTCCCCTCCTTGTGCAATACTGATATAATTATGGCAACCACAGCCCACTTATGGCAACCACAGCCCACTTATGGCAATTATTAAATTAAAATAAATCAAATCTCTGAAACAAATTCTACTTAGTTAAACTAAATAAAAAACATTGTTANCCAAAGAGCACAGAATGAAATTATATACTTTGTTACGAAAAAAATATTACTGAGCATCATTATTTACTAAAGAGAATCACGGTCCCCAAGCTATGTTACCAGAATTTGTTTATTCTAATTGTTATATCGCCACTAGATAGGTGTCAGTTTATGTTTCGATATTTAGTTATCTATATACTCGCAATACTAATGAATCCCCTTTAATATAATCTTTTTTTTATTCATTAATATTTAGACTGTTTTCGTCTGCCTTTCAAAGTTTAAGTTTTTCACCATGTTGAGAAAACTTTTATCATTCAATTTAGAAATATTAAGCTGCTTTACATTTCCCAGCACCTGAATTTTTTACTATAAACTTTCCAGGTGGGTTTTTTTCGTGCCAAATTTCAAATTGCAGCCACTTCTAAAATAGTGTTTTAAGCTCTTCAATTTTTTTGCGCTCCAATTTTTTAAATGTTACTACAGATATGTTCAGAAGTCATTTGGCTATCCGGGAAGGTCTATTTTTTTACATGCCAAGTTTAAAATTTTTGACGGCCCCCTCCCCCCCACCTCAGTGTTGTTAAATAAGATTAAGAAATATTGAGGAGACCAGCACTCACCATTTTCCACTCCTTCATTTATAAATTTCCGATTTTTTTGGCCTTATTGGCTGTTTAAGGTGGTCCTTATATCCCCCCTTACAAATGCAAATGGTAATCTTCCACCACTGTTTAGAGTAGTTTGTTCTTTTAGTTTTATAAATCTTTACGCTCCCAGTTCACCAGCCTCCTTATAGAAATATCAAATATTTAAAATGTATTTGGTTATTGGAAGTAATCTCTCTAAATTCCTGATTTTTTTTTCGTGAACCCTTCCCCCTTTCACGCTTTTTGATTTAGAAAATAATAATAATTATTTGGAGTGATACTTATTCCTGCTTGCAAAATTTGGTTCTAGCGAAGTAGTTTTGTTTATTGATTTTGTAATATTAAAATTCCCCCTTACCCCCATTTATTCAGCTCCCACTTATAAATGTGAAATTTATACTGGAACTATAACATATCCCCAACACCTCATATACCAAAGTTTAATTTTAAAAATTAAAATTTTCATATTTTTATTTATATTTGGAGTTGTCCCTATAACTTCTTAAAAATTACTGTTTTCTACCATAAATATAAGTAGCTAATTTATTAGTTTTGGGAGGATTTGCCACCCACCTTCCCATTTCTTCATATCACACTCAGGAGTTTCAAATAAAGTTTATCTGAGAAATGACAGAATTTGTCTCCATTTATCGTAACGGAATTAGTCTTCTTTGGAGCGTTAGAATGTCCTCTAATGTCGCAAACGATGGCCTATGTGTTGTGTAAGGCAAATGACGAGGAACTTGATGCGGGTCCCCGCACCAAGGCCGCCTATTGTGGGTCGCAACGGGGTGGCCAACTCCGACCAGGAGAAGGCCAATGTTCTCGCTGAGCACTTAGAGGCGCAATTTGTACCGACTGACAACCCGTCAGACCCGGCGCACGTTACGCACGTGGCTCAGGTCATCGGTGCGGTCTCGTACAGACCCTTGGATGAACCTGAACCCACGGAGGTGACAGAAATGTCACGGGCGACAGCCACTTTAAGATTAAACAAGGCCCCTGGACTCGACGGTATCAATAACGTGGTCCTCAGAAAGCTGCCCTTGGAGGCGATTGACTTCCTCGTGGAGNGCTCTGGAAGCACGCCAACGTCCTCTGCTTTCATAAGCCGGGTAAGGACCCGGCCCTAGCTTCGTCCTACCGACCGATCAGCTTGCTCGACTGTCTGGGCAAGTTGTTCGAGAGACTACTACTGACGAGACTGACCCGACATGTTCGCGAGGCGGGCATCTTGGTGGATGAGCAGTTCGGCTTTCGGGCGGGACACGCTACGTCCCACCAACTTGTCCGGCTCGTGGAGCAGGTCACGAGGAACTTCAACATCAACAGGCTGACTGGTGCTGTCTTTCTAGACGTGGCAAAGGCCTTCGACCGTGTTTGGCACGAAGGTCTCCTTTTCAAACTCCTCTCCCTGAACCTGCCTTTCTACCTAGTTAAGGTTGTTCAATCTTACCTATCCCACCGTACCTTCTCCACTACCTTTGGGAACGCCACATCCCAAGTCAGAAGCATCCGGGCTGGAGTGCCGCAGGGTTCCATGGTGGGCCCTGTGCTCTTCAGTCTGTATGTGAATGATATTCCAAAATCCCCAGGCACCGAGTTGGCACTGTATGCGGACGACACGGCTCTAGTAGCGGAGTCGTGGCGAGGGCAGCTGGTGGAGAGGCGACTTCAGACGCACCTGACGCAGTTGGAGGGGTGGCTGACTACCTGGAGAACGAGTATTAACGTGGAGAAGAGCACCGCAGTGCTCTTCACATGGAAAAGAAAGTACTACAGGCCGGCTCCACTCCGGCTGTTCGGAGAACAGATCAGATGGGCGGACAGTGCTAAGTACCTGGGACTTACGCTGGACACCAAACTGACCTGGAGACTACACTGCCACGAGAGACTAAACAAAGCGAGGCAAAGGCTGGGAATCCTAGGCCCACTGCTCAACAGGCGTAGCGCCCTGTCTACAAGGAACGGTCTGACGCTGTACAAGCAGCTGCTCAGACCGATCCTCGACTATGCGTGTCCCGCTTGGGGCCACCTGGCGGACTCGTATATGAGGAGGATGCAGGCATTCCAGAGCGTGTGTCTGAGGATCATTGTGGGCGCACCTTGGTATGTCCGGAATGAGACTCTACACCGCGACCTGGATATGCCTACCATCAAGGACCACTTCCGGGGACTGGCGCAGTCTTTCTACGCCAGACTTCCCGGTGCCACCAATCCTCTTATCCAGGGGCTTGGGAACTACGTCATCGACCCTGGTGGGTGCCATCGACGTCCCAAAGCCCTGCTCGGATAAGCGAGATGTGACAACAGTGGTTTGGGAGGCTCTCACCCAGCCCCCCCATAGAGTAGTGTCTCCGCACGTAACTCTAAAAAACCCTTATTCGGTTTCTCAAATTTCTTACCCCCCCAATGTTACTAATAATCTGTAATATCTGTTTCTTTGTTTCAGAACTTCGCGAAACGCGACAACCCGTTTTAAATTTTTGCGAACCACACGGTGTGACCAATTGGTCGGTACGTGTTGGAACTTGCTCTCGTGCTCCCCTTCAGGGAGCATCAGAGCATGCTTTTTGACTTCGTGATATCCGTGCTCCCTTTACCAAATTTATTTGATCAATTGAGGACACGTTCAAAGTATTTCTATCCTTTTTAAATTATTTAATGAACCTTTCATTTGAGGTATTCAATGACGAAGGTAGTTAGTAGTAAAAAGACCAGAATCATAAAGGGGAATGAATAAACACTGTCAACATATTTCCTTATACTAAGGAATGACCCTTACTCTTCCAGCTTAGAGACAGTTACAATAACACTATATTCAACTCACGTGGTATGGGTGTTATTTCACTAAGTATAACCAACTATATTTTTGTTTCCCTTAGTTCTTGAGAATTCCCTTCTCGCTTCCGTGGGTCAGTAAGTTTATTTACTCGCTGATAGAAGACACCATAAGGACGAGAGAAAGGGAAGGGATTGTCAGGCAAGATATGATCCATCTGCTCATGCAGGCCAGGAAGGAAGAACTCCCCGTTGATCAAAGTGTTGACGGGAACATCAGTGACACTAGGAGAAAGATAGGTTAGTCAATAACCCACATTTAATTACTGCTCTACTGAGCAAGGTGTTGACAAGAGCACTGAAAAGATGAGGAAGATAGGTTTGTCAATAACTCAACTGCACTAACTGTTATAGTGAGCAAGGTGTTGACAAGAGCACTGAAAAGATTAGTAAGATAGGTTTGTCAATAACTCAACTGCACTAACTGTTGTAGTGAGCAAGGTGTTGAAGAGAATAATCTTGACAAGAGGAGAAATAAAGGTTTATAAGAATGTTTACTATAACGTTACTATAACGATTTATTTTAATTTTGAACTTAAATGCATTTATCTTACAATACATATTTTTAAAATTAAATAAAAACTCTAGTTTTGTTGTGTGTATTAATTATAAAATAAAGTATTTAGGGTGTCAAATAATGATTGCCAATAAATTAAATTCCTTAGGCCGCTATTTCCGTTAAATTGTATTAAAACAATTTTAATAATACTTTTATTATTAACTAACCTAATTAATTTGATCTTGATAAATATGGAATAAGTGTAAGTTTATATGCTTGTCATGCAATTACGTCTCGATATTGACATCAAGGAAATTTATTAATTTGGTCTTTTCAAACTCTTAAACAATTCTTTTTTCCTTGAGAATTGAAAAAATTAATTAATACTGGCTTATAGCTCATAAGTAAAGTAGAATGTGATATTTAATAAGCTATAGCCCTAAATTAATTTTAAATATAAGTCCACATGAGTTGAATGGGCAAAAATTCAAGGAATGTGCCTTGATGATCATGTCTACAACATAAAGTCTTAAATTGTGAGCATAATATATATAATGATTGTAAATAGATAATTAATTGATTGATGTTTATATCATATCTATACAATTAAATAGCTCACTTAAAGATTTTACAAAATTTAAGTGCCTTAACAATATTATTCCAAATCCGAGATTACTAACGTTTCATTGTCTTCTTTAATTTGAATTGCGAGCCTGGGTGGTCTTGCGGTAAATTGATTGACTCAGGACTCAATCTTCTCGGGTTCAAACCCAACTGGGGTTGACGGATTTTTCTTGAGCGATAAACATCCGTAGCACAACTAAAGTAGCCCCATGGCTTCTTTGTTGCTGACTGACAGCTCACAGCTGACTTCTGACAGCTCACAGCTGACTTCTGACAGTCAACATTTAGGTATGTAACTAAATTTTGACTGTCAGTAATGACAGTTGCTAAACATATGTTTTTGCATATCATTTGGTTCAGCTTAGGGATACGTAATTTGGTCTGGTAACTTTTTAAAGTTGTCAGTCAGCACCAAAGAAGCCATGGGGCTACTGTATCTTCGAATGGGAAGTAAATACATTGGCCCCACGTCAGTTGTGGCATAAAAATGATCCCTAGAAAGTATATGAAAATACCTTTCTAGGCAAAATTGGTAGACCCTTTCGTTCTCTCTCATAGAGATTCACGTGTGCTGATTATATAGTCGATTCATAATGTGCAGGTTAAGTACTTTAAGTAAATAACACAAAATGAATTTAATGCGAATTAAAGGTTCATTATGTCAGCTCCACGCTTTCTGAACTAACAACTACTAACACTATTATATGGTGTGTGCAGAGTTGAGCGACAAAGACATAGCAGCGCAAGCAGCAGTGTTCTTCTTGGCCGGGTTTGATACATCTTCTACCCTGATATCTTTTGCTTCCTATTTCCTGACCATTTACGAAAACGTCCAGCAGCGACTTCAGACAGAAATAGACAACATGTTGGAGAACACTGGAGGGAAGCTCATCTATGAAGAAATTATAGCCTTGAAATATCTTGACATGGTAATATCAGGTGAGATTAGGCTTACGTATGTGAATAAAATGGTGTGCACGAAGACAATGCTCCTTTAGTTCAATACATATTAGGCTAGGGCCATGGTTGTGACCGGGTCGCAGGGGTGTGTTTAATTGACTCTTACGAGGACGGCAATACAGTACTTGGTGACCAGCGACAACGACGCTCTTAAGCGCGTTTTCAGGTCGCAGTGACAGAAATGCTCACCTTTATTTCTTATGTAAGCGGCCACACTAGCGTTCATACCACTACTGCCTGTCGCTAGGACACTGTTCGTCACCGGTCTAGAGTTGGACACTCGCTAGTCAACATCAGTAAGGTTATTATCAATGTTCGACACCGAGTTATTTATAAATAAAGTGACTACGCTAACAGGGATGTGAAATTTAAGTTGTGGATCGAATTTTAGTTTTTATCACCACGTCTTACTACATGTTCAGGCTACACGTAGAGATGATAATTACTTTAATAGAGTAAAGATTTCAGAGGTACTTTGGCCGCAATTCCGTGGAAGGAGAGTGGGAAACCATTTTATCAAATACCACCCTCAGTAAACCTGACAAGGATTCGAACTACGATCTCCCGCAGGCCAGCCCAACATGAGAGTAACCCCTTAGACCATACGGTCACTTAAGCAGGGGGTTTAAAAGTTGCCGTTGTAATAGCAATAGTAATATTGCACGTCTAGGTTACATCTTTTGTATCCCAGTATTTGGAAAGATTAGCCAGTACTAAAGTACCTTGGCCCAGGTAAGGTCCAAATGAAATAATCGAATCGTACATCTCTTTTGCTGGAGGAGCTTTTCATGTCCCGAAGAGGTAAGGGGATGGTGCAGGTGTGGAACTATTGGAAACACTTAAATTATAATTTAAGACTAATCATCTAAACGCTGGTTACCATTGGGGTAATTCCCCTTTCGAGAAAAATACCCAAGGTATCAGCCGGGAATCGATCTCGAAACCCCTAGGTTTATATCCCGGTGTACTGACCACTAAGCCATGGGGCCGGTTAGTTATAATGCTGTAAGTTTGGGATGGAATGAACACTAAAGCACTTCTTTAATTATTTAAAATGGGATGTATACTGATTTAAGTTTTATCTTCAGATACCTAAATACTGATATGTTTAGCAACACATCTTCACAATATGGTATATATCTTTCCTCTTCAGAGACCTTGAGAATGTATCCACCAGCACCCGCGATGGATCGCGTGTGTGTGAAGCCCTATTCGATACCCCCCTCGGGTGATCAGCCTGGGATGACATTCAACGAAGGTGACCTTTTGGAGATCCCCATCTTCGGCATCCACAGGGACGAGGCACACTTCCCTGACCCGGACAAGTTCGATCCAGAGAGGTTCAGCGATGAGAACAAACATAAGATTAAAGCTTTCACGTTCATACCGTTTGGCCTCGGACCACGGTCGTGTATTGGTAAGTAGGCGCTAACTGAAAGAGAAGGAGGGTTTACTGTTTAAATGATGTGCATTCACTTTGTAATGGTTAACAACTATTTTAACTGTGGTATAAATACTTAGTAATATTTAAGGAATCTCCAATTGAGTAGCACTTAGTAATTTATCATATATTCTTAAGATTGAAAAATAACACCCAGACACGGGAATCGAACCCGGAACCTTTGGCTTAGTACGCCAATGCTCTAACCACTGAGCTATCCAGGAATCCTCACTAAAAAGTATAGATAATAGGTTGGCTATTTGATTTTTAAATATGCAATCCCTTACAAGGGCAATAATTGTACATGTGGCTGCAATAAGCCAACTACAAAGTCGAAGGTGGCTGCGTTATCTGATAGCGCATGATCTTAATAATATCACACATTTGTAGCCGACGATTTCCGCACGTCTATCATGGACTCTGCCTTAAAATATGAGTGAAGAATGACCCTGAACACGGGACGAGCTCAGAGGTTACAGCATTGACGTGATAAGATCAGAGTTCCCGAGTTCGATTCCTGTGTCCAGGTGTAATTTTTCAATTTTCAGAATATGATATCTATTTGGAGTAATCCTCACTAAAAAGCATAAATAATAGCTTTGGTTTTTTGTTTCTTTCTTATCATATAATTAATACTCAAAATATTTGTATACTTGCCTACTGCCGAATATTTTTTAACCTTTTCTAAACTCATAGATACACTCACGTAGAATAAACATTTTATTTATGAAATCGTACAAGCTGTAGATAATCCTACACCTTAGCTCAATCGGCAACGTGTCTGTCTACTGAACCAAGGCTCCGGGTTTGATTCTCGGCATGGCCAAAAAATGTATCATTAATGAAATGTGGATCTACACTTTTATAGGGATGAGTTAAGTTAGATCATAAGTCATATAAAGCTACGACAGGCTCAGCAAGCTTAGTGGAAAATATATGGCTTGGATAAAAAAACTAACCCAGGCTGGAAACAGTAATGTCTGTAAAAAAATGTGTAGATAATAACAGCTTTGACAATATTTTATCAACTTAAAATAAATTGATTTTGTAAGAAAAATTTGACTTTGAAAATAAATAATATTTTAATCTATCATCGTGAACATCGATTTGAGTGAGGTTGGGTGTCAGTTTAAGTGTTAAATGGCGAGCCTACATTCTGAAGGGAGTTAATTTTCGAGTTACTTAATACTAATTAGCTATTTTATTTATTGTTATTTTAATAGTGCATCTGGGTTGATCTAGTGTTTCAAACATATCTCTCAACCCTGTTCCAAATTAGCAACTATTTCAGCGTGATTTTTTAAAACAAATATCTCTGAGTTGTTTTCCGTTTACTCGTTGTTACAGGAAACCGTTTCGCCCTGATGGAAACCAAGGTGGCCTTGGTCTATCTGCTATCCAGGTTCAACTTCAAGGTCGTGGACAAGACACCGATACCAATCCGTTTGAGTGTTAAGGATCCCGTCCCTAAGCCTGAGGGTGGTTTTTGGTTGGGACTGGAGCTCAGAGACAAGAATAGCTCGGTACGACGGTGAATGGCTTTCATTTCAGCAAGTCTTAGTGATATCCAAAAAATATAGTTCTCAATACGTGCAAACTGATGAGTTGGTCGCCATTATTCTAAATGACCTCTATACCTCAAAGAGACACGTATTGCGATAGTCTCAAAATCGTATCCGAGATTTTGATGAATGTCGACCTTTATGACCTCTTGAAACTGAAAAAATCTTGTTGCGATGCAGTCTGTCTGTATCTCTGCCTGGATCCGAAACCATTTTAACAATTAGGCTAAAAATTGGTATTTAGAGTTTTCATAAAGTTCCCCCGAGGATATTTCATAATTAAATCTAACCTTAAATTTAAGGGTAGTCTGCTTAAGAAAACACCCTCCTCGGTGGCGCGGTTATCTAACGTACTGGTTTTGTGTTGACCTAGACTGCTAAAGATGGGGAGATCGAGGCTCGAATCTCGCTCGGGTGAGCTAGGTTTTTTACTAAATAGTTTCTCACTCTCCCTCCACGCAAATACGGATTCACTTCCTCTATATTCAACCTTCCCAATTTCTAAACCCATTAGCGTAATTACCACTTAAGCGTATAAACCGAACGGGTATTAAGACGCGGGGCTAAGTATTATTACTTGGGTAAAAAATGAGAGAAAGAAGTCGAGTTTATAGAAATTCACCAAAATGATTTTTATTACATGCTGTATCAAAGCATTTAACAATACAAATTGAATGGATATTTTCGTTTTTCCATTTAAATGACTTTAAGAAAAGGACATAGGAGGGAATTTACAAATTTGATCATATCTACGCAACTATTTGAGATACGAATTAACTTAACCGTGTAAAATTGTACTTCTGTTCAATTCAAATTAAAAAATAAATATTTGAAATATAGTTTTATAAAATCAATATGTTTTGACCTATTAGCAAACATATCCAAATATGTATGGATCATTTTGAAATTTAAATTGATTTATAAGATATTTAGGGGACATAGTTGTTTCTCTTTTCTCGATGTTTCTGTAACCGTGTATAACAATTATATTTAACCTTTGGTTGAGTGTTTCTACAACAATCTTTATTATTTAGTTTCACAAATCACGAGATTTTAGTAGATACATAAATTATTTCAAATAACCTATTGTAAAATTGTAATACTATTGAAATAAAAATCTGTAGTTGAAATATTTTTGTACAAGCAAACATATATTATTTTATGCACCACTTTGAAAATGAAATTGAACATTATGTCTTTTTATCAATGTTTCTGTAACATTGTATATTATTTAAGGTATGTTCTTTGGTAAAGTGTTTCTGCTACAATATATATTATTTGTGTACCAAATCGTACGAGTTTTTAGTAAATGTATCTATTTTAAGATAAGAGAGAACGTCTTTGTGGTGCACAGTACCATTTATTTATTTTAAGTTTTTAGAATCATTCAATCCCGTTAACCAGAAACTATGAAAATACATAGAAAAAGGTCATAGAAAATTAATTTAGAAGTAGTTTTAAGTAAGGTATGTGTAAGTAAAATGAATTAAAGAGGTATATTAAAGATGTTTCATATATATATTAAAGGTGTTTCATATATATATACGTTTATGGAGGGAAAGAAAGAGAGTAACGCTTATTCGAATACATACGACTAAATAACTATAATTGAAATACATTATATATTATATTATCTCTATTTATAACGCTGAAAGTGTAGTCTGTATGGGTGACCTGGCGGTCTAGGGGTAAGATGTCGGACTTCTGTGCTGGGGTTCGGGGTTCAATCCTCGGTCCCGGCATAGATTTATCTGATTACCAAACCCTTCCTTCACCTCTGACAAGACATCTTGTGAATGTGGGGAATGCCAGGCCTCCACCGTGGTTCGGATTCCACGTTAAACTGTAGGTCCTCCATTTCATCTCACACTCACCCTACCATTACACATTAGCGTAAGAGCGTATAACCTGAACGGGTAGTAAGACGCGGTGCTAATAATAATAATAAAGTCTGTACGGAAACTAGAACCCACTTTTAGATGAGCTGGTAAACTGAAATTTTGCATTAAGGTAGAGGGATTTGCTGTATTTCCCAATGTAAACAGAAACATTCAAAAAGGGTGAATTTCAAAATGAGGCTCGGGAAATTATGGAGACATATTATTAGAAAAACACTTTTTAAATGATGTAGAAATTTAAAATATAGTAGCAGGTAAATGAATCATTACAAATAATTATAAAAATTTGAGAACATTTTTTTTTTCAAATTAAACTTGTGGACATGCATAGGGGAGAGGGGGGATAAACATAAGACATACAAAGTTGGAAAGCATGTAGAAGGAAATCTTCATATAATCAAATAAAAGTAGAAATTTCTAATAGGATATTTAAGAATGGACTGGGGAGGAAGTTTGAGGTCAAAATTTCTAAACTAATATAAATAACTACTTCTTTGGATGGTAAAAAACTGAAATTTGACAAAAGGGGTTTAGGGACTATTCTAAATATACATGAAAGTCTTAATATTTTACATTTAAAAATGGAACTCCAGAATATAAAGGGGTAAGGGGTAACATATAATTGTAAAAAAAGTTTAGGAAAGGTAGAAAATTAATTTTTTTATGATGCAATACAAGGTTATTTTATTAACTAGTGTATAACATTAAATGTAATCCAAGTATTAAAATTAAAGTATAAAATACAAACCATTCAAACACAAAAAGCTGTCCCCTGGTTGGAAGTGAAAACGGATTCAATATAATTTATCTCCAGAAACAGGACTTAGTGAACACATTTGTTCTTATAACGGTCTAAATGTCACTGGGTGTAGCTAAATCCCTCACTTCCATCTTCCCTCTTCATCCCCCCCCNCCCCCCCCCCTAATATTTTCTTCCTTACAGAATTAAATCCAGTGTAAGAGAGGCTCAGGGGATAAAGATACACATTCCTCATGAAGTCACCCTCTGGTTCACAAATGAAGCAGTAGCTTGAGTACAGTTTCAAATAAAAAGGTGGTGTATTAATTCTTCAAATAAAAATTCAATTACTATAGAAAATTGTATTTTCCTTTTCCTTTATTAAAGTGTTAGCCAACAGCCAAGACCTATAACAGGCTAGCTCTGAGGATAAATAATAACATATTATGGTTTTCAAATTCAAAATAATAGCTATATCATCTCTGTGTACAGGCAGTTCCAATAAACAAATTATTTTATGACAAACATAGTAAGAAGGTAAGGAAGAAAAATAATTAATTAAGTAATGATAATTTCCAGTAATAACTATTATTTCTAGGGAGTTTCTGATAGAAAATACTATAGGATTTTTAGAAGTGCGAGAAGGCAAAATAGTAGCCACATTTTTTAGGGGATATTGGCAAGAAATTTTGGTAAAAGTTCATCCAAAAGAGTCTTTGTAGTCTTTGTAAGAAGGGAGTTTGGAGTCCTAAAGGGATTCGAATTCTATCATAATAATGGTAAAAACTGTCAAAAAATAATTTATCATATCAAGAAGAGACAAATTTGCGCCGAACATTTTCCAAGCTGAGAAAGTGAGTTAAGGTGATGGAATTCCACACCACACTAGCATATTCTTGTTTGAATATGACCAAAGCAAAATACAAACTTATAATATGGTCACTTTTAAAGATTGATGAAGTAATATACTTAACAAGGCAGAGTAATTTAAGATAGGGGGAAAGTTATATGATATACATGAACGTGAACGTAGAGATTATGGTATAATATAACACATAGGTCATTAATATAAAGGGAGCGTTCAATAGTATCAATATAAAACTTATAAGTCAAAAAAATAGGGATGGTATTCCTGATGAAATATATAAATTTAGTTTTGGATTTAATAATTGATATTCCATTTTCAATAGACCATTATAATATTCCATTTGAGTTTATTTGCAAATCCAAACAATCAGCAACAAGGGAATTGATGTTTTTGAATAGTTTGAGATCATCGACAACCAGTAAAAAGTCTGAAGAGTGTATGAACTTACCAATGTCATCAATAAACACATTAAAAGTAAGAGGACCTAAATTTGACCCTTGAGGTAGATCACAAGGGCTGTAAAAAAGGTTGAAGGGGCTAAAATCAATTTTGATGGTAAAATATATATTTTGCAAGTAGCTCCGAAAACAAGGCTAAAATTACTAGGTTTTGGGACACTAATACTGTGTTGACGGATATCAAAAGCTTTACTTTGATCAAAATAAATTGCAACAATTCCAGCTTGAGTAAAAACCTGAGGGGCAGCGAAAGTATCTAGTAGATTAATAGACGTATAGTTACAAATGTTTGTTTTAGCACTTTTTTTTACACAAGGTAACGATTATTGATTTTTTTCTATGCTTCAGGGAACTTTTCACTTGACAAACTAAGATCGAAAATAAATTCTAGCAATGGATTTAAGATATGATCCCAATCTTTAACGAATAAGCTTGGGATTCCATTCACACCTGTATGAACTTTAGTCTTTAATAGCAAAAGATACAACCGAGGAAGTAGTATGGTTAGGATAAAAGGCTACATTGGTTTCAATAATAGAACACAGAATAAATGGTAAAACGGAGTCATACACTGATCTGAAATATTTTCCAAATTCATTAGCTACTAATTATGTTCCCATTAATTTTGAGATCAGATAGGGAGCTTCTGCTTACACGATTATTCTTAATATATTTTCAAAAATACTTGGGTTTGCTCTTGAGGCTGGATTCTATTAATTTCATCCAGATGGCTATATAAATAGGTAAAGTTACTTTAACTAATTTACGATATTGCGAAAGAAATTAATAGACAATTATATTATTCGTTTTTCTATACTTAAAAATAAATCTTTCTTTCTTATAAAATATGTACGTGTGGATGAAAACCAGTTGGGAAATCTATCGTAGTTTTGGGAACATGAATAATAATTATTCTTTCTCAGTAGCTATATTTACATCAACAACTAAGAAAACAAATGTCCAGTCGGTGGTTGCCAGAGCGTTGGATAGATTATAATAATCAACATAAGAGTAATCTAGATAAGTTGTGGAAATATTACTTTTATGAAGATGATATGATGCACTGTATATCCATTTCTGTAGTAACAATATTGATAATAGTGATTGCTTTTTTAAAAACAATAATCATACAAAATAAAAAACAGTTATAGCAAACGAACTTAACACAGAAACATAAAAATAATATTAAACACCAAATTTCATCAATAATCACGAAAATACATCAGTATCGTTTACAAAGTAGTCATATCTCATTATAACAGGTTTAAAAAGTGGTTATATATTGTAAGAACCCACATATTATATTTATATATATTGTTAAATATTATAAAATATTACATATCATATTTGGCTGGAATTTAGAATCTAATAATTGACACTTTTTGTTTAAAGTCAAAAACTATTATATGATTTAAATAATAGTATAAGCTCAAAGCCATAAGTTTATTATTTGGTGATACAGCTAAATTTAAAAGGTCGTTAATATCCATAAGATAACCATTTTCATATGGTTTGTGTATGTGTTTTTTACTTGAATTACAATGATAACATTTCGTATACATATGATTTTACTTCAGACAAACCGCAGGATATCAATAAACACGTTTCTATACTAAGAAATAAATTAATAAAAGCTACAATTTCATGAAATCACCACTGTATTTTAGATCGTACACATCAAAACATATTTACAACTAAATCACTAACAAGTCTTCATGTCCATTTTTGTGTATCTGCTTTAGATTTATGTAATGGTTTTCACTTGAAATGAAACAAGTGCTTAAAAATATATCATCGTATTTATAACATATTTCTCAAATTAAAAAGTTGAGTTTCTGCAGACCCTTGTCTTGGTTATCCATTTTCACCTTTGTTAAAGTTTGTCTAATGTAGCCCCCATCGGTAGCAGGAAGTTAAAGCGTGGCATCCTTCCAAATGTAAAGTTAAAATTATATTCATTAGTCTCTTCACCGAAATCACCGGGTAACGTAAAGCTTGTAAACATAAGGCATACTGCAAGAAAAATTCGTCAGGCAGAATATGAACAATGTGCTCATGAAGGCATAGAAGGAGGAACTCCCCGTGGAGTAAAATGTTGACGGGAATTATATTGACAAGAGGAAGAAGATAGATTAGTCAATAGAACAAATCTCACAAGAGGACAAAGATAGATTAGTCAATAGCTCAACTCTACTAACTGCTCTAGTGAGTGAGGTGTTGACTAGAACAAATCTCACAAGAGTACAAAGATAGATTAGTCAATAGCTCAACTCTACTAACTGCTCTAGTGAGTGAGGTGTTGACTAGAACAAATCTCACAAGAGGACAAAGATAGATTAGTCAATAGCTCAACTATACTAACTGCTCTAGTGAGTGAGGTGTTGACTAGAACAAATCTCACAAGAGGACAAAGATAGATTAGTCAATAGCTCAACTCTACTAACTGCTCTAGTGAGAGAGGTGTTGACTAGAACAAATCTCAAAAGAGGAGGACAAAGATAGATTAGTCAATAGCTCAACTCTACTAACTGTCCTAGTGAATAAACCTTTGTAAGGCCCCCATAATATTTTGAGAAAATTATGGTGAAAGCCCTATCTCTAATAAAAAAAAAATTAACTCCCCTAAATCTAATATCCTACCTTATAACATTGAATATTTAAACAAAATATTTAATTCAAAATTTTCTTTAGACTCCAGCCATTTAGAATTATTCCTCATTTTTAAATGTTTTCTGATCAATTTTTTCCTTTTAATTTGATGAATAAATTGTTAAAATGTATAAGTGAAATGAGCTTAAGGATGCAATGGCTTTCTTAAATAAGAAAAAAATATGATTGTCTCAAAGCGATTTATTTATTTTCCAGAGAAAAATGAAAGTTAACATATTTAGTAACATTTTAACAGCTATCAATTGATTATTTTTAATTGTTAAACTCATAATCTTTAAATTAAAAAATGACACCTAGACACGGTAGTTTAACCCGAGATTATTTACTTAGTACGCCAATTCTATGTGGTAAGAGCATTGGCGTACTAAGCCAAAGGTCACAATTTCGATTCCCATGCCCAGGTGTCATTTTCCAACTGTTTAAATTAACTGATGTAACAAATCAATTTTGGGACATGACATCTTTCCCGTGGTTATTTTAATAACCTTCTTGTAAATTTTTGTTTATATATTATTCAAATATTAGCTTGGAAAATTTTATACAAAAAAACACGGCATCTGAACGCTCTACGAACACAAGAGGACACGGAAGTATATAAATAAACATCGGGAGGTAATATATATATACTAGAAAGTATGGGTTGGTTAATACTTTCAATTTTCGTTGAGATGAACAATATTTACAAACAGTGTTTAACGTATAAAAGCCATTGTCTTTTTTTATGTTCAAGCTGTTGACCGTAGTAGCCATCAGGAGAACTAGCGTGTGAGTGAGAAGATATGGACCAACAAGAGAGAGGGAATCTTTTTGATATTTAAACAACACGAGATTAGAATTTCTTGGTCTGTCAATTTAAAATGAAAAATAATGAAAATCGATTATATTATATTTTAAGACTATTTTCGCAGAACATAGATCTAGAGCATTATTGGAAGGAATACCAGATGGCAGGAGACCTCTGGGTCGACCAAAAACCAGACGAATTAAGGAAATATAAAGGATATGGAGTGGAAGAGAACACTTGGAAGGAGTTGGCGCAGGACAAGATAGGTTGGAGGCAGCTGGTGTATGATCTAAAGGGTCCTTGATCTCCGGATGATTGATGACTGTTCGTTTGTTCTTGAATGGTCCTTAAAATGTTAGTACTTATTTGGTTCTGGAGTGCTTCAAAAAATTCAGGATCTATATGTTTCATCGTTAAAAGTGGTTTCACGTTGGCAGTCTTAAAATTAATATATTTTCACCTACTTCAACTTTACAAATTCTATAATCTATCAATTTTATCATATAGCTACCTGTTTTGTTTAGTTTGTTCTAGATTGTCCAGCGTCATATATTTTAGTTTGTTCGTTCTTGGTTGTCATACTAACGTTAAATAAACTTGCGCCACGAAAGTAAAGTTATTCCCAGTTTGCGTATATCCCGAGTGGTTATTAAGACGTGGCGCTAAAGAAAAAAAGAAAAAGCTCCTAGTCTAATTTTTTCCCTAATACTGATGTTTATTATGTTGTGGTGTTTTGTTGTTGTCTGTTGATAATTTTCTTTTGTAATATTCCTTAAAAAATATATTGGAACATTTCGATCTTATAAGCGTTAATTATTGAAACTAATCACTAGGACCATTTTAATTTAATGTTTTTAAGTTTATAAGGTTGATTAGTTTTTAATATATTATAATGTTATTCACCCCAGCTATTTTAACTAAACCTTTAATATATTTAATGCAATGCGTATTTTATTGTAAAAATTTGTGGCTGCTTCGCTCGTCTCGTTTTCTACAAGTAGCGTGCGTCGAATTTATTCCCTAATCCACACAGGAGATTACAATTACTGAGTACATCAACCAATAACAACGGTGTACGGATAGTAGATAGTTGTTAACGTTACCTTGGAATTGTACATTTCTATCCAGTTCTGAAGAAACATTCATTTCATCAAAGTAAACCAGTCACCGGCATGTTTGAAGGAGAATCATATCACGGAGACCATCAATACAACAAAAGAAGGCTGCTAGACGATACAAGTGTGTCAGATTTTAGTATTTACTTTACAAGTATCGAGCTGGCAAAAGAGAACGGTAGAGTTGTGGCGAGTTTAAACCAAGTGGATTTTATATAATGGGGCTTCTTATTAAATGTAACTATTATATGAGGTATTTTACTATAATTTAAAACATGAACTTTAGGCAAATAATTTATTAAAATAATCTCATCTGTCGTCATTTCACCGGAGGCAAATCAGTTTCTGAATTGAATCTTGACTTCTAGAGCAAAGAACAAGGAGTAAAAAACAAAAGATGGAAAGGTAATGGTTGTTGTTGAATTTTAAATGGGCTAAGTTTTTCTGTGTCTGGGAAACCAGACAATTTTAAAATAATGCTCTTGTTTTCAACACCCTATGGGATGTGGAATACCATCGGGTGTTGAAAACAAGAGCCTTATTTTAAAATTGGCTGGTTTCTCAGACACAGAAAAATTTAGCCTATTTACAATTACACAACAACCATTACCTTTCCAACTTTTGTTTTTTATCTCCTTGCTCTTTGGTCTAGTAATTTTCAATCAGATCTGAAAATGGGTGAAATTAGTATTTTATCATTGCAAACACCCACGTTTCTTTTCCATTCCCAATTTCACCACCTACAGGTATTTAAAAACAAATATTGAACTCAGGACTTCAGATTTAATTTAATTTCATGAGCACCGGATAATGGACGATTACA
Organism: Timema douglasi; assembly: GCA_901482245.1. Taxonomy (NCBI): domain Eukaryota; kingdom Metazoa; phylum Arthropoda; class Insecta; order Phasmatodea; family Timematidae; genus Timema; species Timema douglasi. The sequence goes on along the minus strand of CABEEJ010003556.1, from coordinate 50,840 downwards.
AAAATATTTATTTTCATTAACTTACAAAAATATTTATTTTCATTAACTTACAAAAATATTTATTTTCATTAACTTACAAAAATAAATATATCGTTATACTTCGAAAATATCTGGAGTACAAAAAAGGAAAATAAATTGATTCAAATTTATTTCCTATATATTCATCTTTTGATTTTCTATCACTAATATTTTGAACTTTTGCTTAACAATATACTAAGGAACAATACATTTATTTAATTTTAATTCAATTATAAAATAAAATAAAATGTTATATTATTAAATGAATATAATAACATTATCAAGTATAGTTATTTTAATGTCACCATTGTTTATAATAAGTATACGATTTAGCCTGTGTCTAGGTAGGAAAGAACATGACATGTCATTTTACATAATTTTATTTATTTATTCACAAAGTAGTGTACTGTACATGGTAAAAGCATTGTTCCACATTGTTTTGTTCCCAACTGTAGCGCTTATTGGAAATAAGCTACAAAAGTGCACGAATAAAAAAGCAAAACTGGACACTATTAGAAGTAAAGCAAGTAAGCTCACCTTGGCCCCATTCAGCTGCTTCAACTCACTAATGTTCTCCCCGCACAAAAAACAACAACATGCCACTATGAATTCGACCAACCAACTAAAAGAGTAAATATCGTGCAAGACTGAACAGTGCATTATCACGAGGCGTGTTGGGAAGAATGTGGCGCGCAGGCGCAAGGATGTTATGTTGTGTTGAAACATGTGGCCTATAACAATCTACCAGCTCCTCGGATATTCCACCGTCGTCTATTTATCCCTCCTCTCTCTTAATTTGTTTTGTATTTGCCGTTGTTCTGTTTACCCCTCTTCCCCCTTTCAGAGCTAAAATAAGCGTATATAATTGTGTAGTCCAAAATGTACGGACACTCTTGTCAGGATCTTATCCTCGGATGCACAAAGGTGTCCAGGATGGTTTTAGAAGGTACAAAATTCCTTTTCGGCTAATGCATATGGAAATTCTGTTTGGCGAATTAATATTTAAATTTCATAAAACTATACAACTTGAAAGATATTTATGTAGGGATACTTTAATCTTTAGGATACATCGTGGTAAGTAATGTTTATCTTCTATTTAGTTTTCTTCGATATGAAGCCCCATCAGGGTTCGCGTGATGTCACAATTGTCTATTTACAAGTCACAGTTTTGAAAGATTAGAAACTTATAGCCCATACGGCATGAGAAGTTTACCTTGTTGGAAGAGAAATGTTAGCTAACTATGGCCTGCACGGCAGGAAAATCTTGTACTGTTGTCAAATAAATATTAGTAACTTGTTGCCTATCTGGTATGAAAGCTTACATTGTTGTCAAAGAAATATTAGTAACTTGTTGCCAATCTGGTATGAAAGTTTACATTGTTGTTAAAGGAATATTAGTAACGTATAGGTTTTACATTGTTGTGAAGGAAATGGCAGTAACCTAAAGCCTACGTGGCAGGAAACTCGTGTATTGTCACGATAAAGAAATAGTATTAAGGTATAGCCTATCTGGTGTGGATGTTTAGTATTGCCATGAAAGTAATTGTAATAACTTATAGCCCATCTGGCATGAAAAGTTTACATTGTTGTCAAAGGAATATTAGTAACGTATATGTTTAACATTGTTGTGAAGGAAATGTCAGTAACCTATAGCCTGCGTGGCAGGAAACTCTTTTATTATCACGATAGAGAAATAGTAGTAACTTATAGTCTTTCTAGAGTGGAAGTTTTTTTTAAAGGAATGTTAGTAATCTATAGCCTGCATGGCAGGAAAATAGTGTATTGTCATGAGAAAGAGATATAGCCCATACGGCATGAAAGTTTTATGTTGTCATGGAGGAAATATGAGTAACGTACTGATTTTGATTATAGCCTTTGCTACTTGTTAGGAGTAACCTTTTATAATATTCCATTACATTGAATGTTAACCAATTTTAGGGTTACTGGCGGTGCTCACAGCTAACGTTTTTGTCGTAAGATTCATATTACATATATATACATATATGTATACCAAACTTTTACTATTGATCAATATTTATTCAATATTAATAAAATAAAATGTTATTTTCTGACATATTTCTTTGTATCGAACTATTTATATGTCATATCCTTCACTGTTTCCCATAGTATATATTCATATCTATATTACTAAATAGTTGAAGTGTGAGTTCAGGGAAACAGAAAGTGAATAGACCTGAGTACGGCCTATTTGCTTTTGTTATTATCCTATCGGCTTCTCTGCAATTATTGTTTTCTTTTTTATGTTTTGTTTTGTTGTGCACCAGCCTTATTCTTTGGGAAGACTAAGGGCGGTGCTACACAACCTATGAATTGTTCTCCTTGTGCTATTCTTATCCCGAAGTATGCTGAGAGTAGGACACAGGAAAGGAAGGGGTATTTTGAGAGTCTATTTTCTATCATTTGTTTTAAGGGTATCTAACTTGATTTCAGGGGTATCATTTCTAAGGGTTTTACTTGGTTTACTGCTTATCGACTGACTAACCGGGCAACTATTAATAAACGTTGGGTATTTTGTATGGAGTCTGCCTCCCATGGTGTATAGTGCATGCTGTTTGATAGTTCCTTGCAATGGTGGCTAGAGGGAGATATTTTTGAGGGATTGTTTATTTTTGGGATATTTGTAGGCCTATATTTATTTATGTGTTAAGTAATTTTTTTTTAGATGTAATATTTAAGTAACTTTTTTGTACACGTGTAATATTTAAAAGGGATTAACTGTTCTTTCCCTTCAAAAACTGCCAGCTACGGGTAGGTATATAGTTCACGGATATTAGAGGGTTGGTAGACCCTTATTTATCTTGAGTGTCAATAGCTTCGAAATAAAGCATCTGTTACTCAACCCAAAATGGTGATTCTGATAAGTTTGTAGACAAGAATAGCTGGAGTAACTTTTTAACAAAAGTACTCACAAAAGGCTTCATTCAGAACTGCATCAAGATTATTATACAATTTCGTGCCTCAAATTGTTAATAGATTGTTAAGTATGCCAGATGATTAAATTACCTTATATGAGTGCATCTTTTAATAAATTTAAAGTTTTATTCTTCATATTGTATTATTATGCGTAAGGATTAACAGAAGAGAAACCTTTTGATGTCAATCTATAAATCTTATTTTTATTTTATAGTGTGGTTTGCTTGAAAATATAAATCAATTGAAAGTATATTTAGTTGATTCCATTAAATTGACCAATATTTACCACGTAAAAAGATTATATTAAACTATAAAAACATATTATTCAAGTCATGGGGCATGGCAATCAATTTATTGCCTACATAATTTAAACATGTCCCAAAAATGGCATAAGTTGTATTTTATTTTAAGTATAGGGCCTACTTAATATATGGGTCATTTCATTTAATAAGACACACTATATTGTTTCTTTGGGACTAGTTATATAAATCATAACACCTTTATAAATTATTTACAATATTTTCTTAAACCAATTTATCCATTATTATAAAATGAATAAATCATGGAATAATTTTTTTTTGCATAAAACATGGGTTTTAAAAAGTTGTTCCAACTATAAAGATGACCTCTTCTATCTAATCAACTTGGTACTAATTCAAACAGTGGTGCCTGCAAACACTTTTTCAGGGAGGGGCAAAATATATTCACACACACACACACACATACACTCACACGTGTGCCTGTAAAAACTTATGTGGGTATCGTCACTATACTGGCACTGTACAGATATTAAAAATATGCTCTAACCTTAAAGAGACCAGTAAACTTGAATAAATTAAGTACATTTATAATAAAAAAAAGTTTTTATCATATTCACAACCCTAAAAGCCTATAAATATAAATTATTGTTTGTGAAAGAACAAATGCCGTACAGATGAACATTGTGTGTAGTAACCCACAATAAAAGCGATATATATATATATATACATATATATATGAAAAGAATGTTTCCGTTTGAAAGAGATGATAGAGTTAAGTTTTCCCTAACCCCCATGCAAAACACACATTATGACTTGTGAATTGATCAAAACAGACCAAACGAAACGTTTTGCGGGGCAAACAATAACAAACGTTTCCAAACATAAAAATGTCATTTTATGAAATCGGAGGCTATTGTAAACTTGGTCCTCTCACTTTAACCCTTGGGGGAGCCTATACATAAATAACGAACGAGATTTTTCGAAGAAAGTGGGCCTATAATCAGTAAACAAAGACTCACAAGTTCATTACACATTTGTATAAGAACAAACGTGGAACAAAAGGAATGTTTTATGCAATAATCCCGAACAAACAAAGAACAAATAATTGTTCTAAGTATTAAAACATGGATGTTTGAATTGAGTGAGGGGGTCGGGGGGTTCTACCATGAAGTTGTCACCTCACGAATAAGCAAAGTCACAAGTTCACTTCACGTGTGTGCAAGAAAAAATGTGGATCAAATGAAACTTTGTGAAGAACAATTCGGATTGAAATCTTAAAAACAAAATTTTAAAAATTGTGTGGTTGGGAGGAGCGTAGGAAAAAACTTCACGGATGTCCATTTACCACTCTTTTCTAAATGCTAGCTTAGTAGCAAACTAAATCCTGGTATACTCTTACTCAACTAAATGAACCATGCACTTGTGTCTGAAAAACCATGGTAATGTGTTTTAAGACGTCAGGATGGCATTAGGCCGGATTGTCAACGACCAAGAGGTGAAGTGTCTTCTCCATACTAATAAGAGTGCAATTTATCTTTGGTAACCTCCTCATTACTGCCTCCTAAATTAAACCATCAATGACCCTTTGTTAAGGTGGAATGTAAGGAAGTGTAAGTTACTGTTTTAATAGTAAACTTTTTTTTGGAGAAAATAAATAAAATATTATTATTATTATTATTTAGCACCGCGTCTTACTACCCGTTCGGGTTATACGCTTTAAGTACTAATTACGCAAATATATTAGGAATTGGGAAGGTTTAGTTAGAGGAAGTGAACCCGCATTTGCGTGGAGGGAGAGTGGAAAACCATTTAGGAAAAACCACGCCAGTTCACTCGACCGGGATTCAAACCTTGATCTCCCCGTACTCAGCAGTCGAGCTCAATACGACTAGCGAGTTAGCCAAATACGCCACCGAGGCGGGCAAATACAATATTGCTTCTGCTTATTCTGCTTAATTTAATTTTATACAAAATGTAATATGCCCAGCTATTTTATATTTTTTGTGGCCATGTTGTGTTATAACAGAAATATCTTAAGTGAAGAGAAAATGTCTAGTATAAATTCCACGATACCCATGACAAATATAAAATAACTGTTAGAATTTCTCTTTGTAGAAATTTAAACTAAATGTATCTATTTTTGGTAAAAAAAATAGTTTATAGCTAGAGAACTATTTACTTTGACTACATTTCTCTTCCATCCCACCTTAAATGTACAACTAACTAAAGGACATTGTGGTTCAGTAGATGACCACGGCTCTACGTCATGTGGAGCCAGGAGACCAGAAGATGTCAATATGAATTGAATAGAGATGTGTGAGTTTTTATAGTTTGGCATGGATAATTTTATACATAGAACTCACATCAAATCAAAAAACTATTTTCAATACACAAATCTCAACACACATCAATCATCGTCTTTGGTCGAACTGAGGAGAACCTTCAACGACTTTAGTTGGATTTGTTAGCAAACACCTTTAATTATTTTTGTTATCTAACACCTTTAGATGGCTTGTTAGATAACATTTCTGATTCATAAGGATTATATATATCCTTCTTAAAATAGTAACGATATAAATAAGAGAAATGATCCAAACATTTTAGGAAGAAAAAATTATAAGCTACTTTATATATTAATGTTACAATATCACATAAACTACTTTAGAAAATTATAAAACACTCAAGACACAGACGAAAAGTATTTTTTAGAGATCCTTGTTGAATAAGGAACTAGGTGCATTAGAAATCCATCAGTATATTATCCCTATTTGAATAAAGTGTATATTGGTAGATTAAAACGAATATAAATAATTCATAAGCAGAAGTATTGTAGCTTTTATATTTATTTCATGGTGAGTTTGAGAAGAAACTTTTATTCAAAGTGTCTGATAAATATGTAAATACATTTCACAATACGTAACTTATAGCTCGAGCATATAAAATGAGCAAGTATTAAGCCACATTAGCAGTAAATGGAGGTTGACTGATGGTCAAGGCTCTTCACAGTTAATAATCGAGTCATATTCGAGTATCAATGCGACTTTCAGAATATTCCCATTATTAGTGAAGTATAACACTGCGCATGGAACCTCTCTTGGTCAGCTCAGTGGTAAAAGCACTTGTGTACTATACCATCCAAAATTGCGCTTGTCAGTAACAGGTCTAGTCGAATATAAAAGACACATATTTTGACTTTTCCAAAAAATAGTTTAAATATTAGAGTTAACTAGAATATGCATAAAATAAATACATACATACATTACATAGCATAACATACATAACATAACATAAGCATACATACATACACACACACATATACACACATGCATACACACATAACATAACATACATACATACATACATTACATACATACATACATACATACATACATACATACATACATACATACATACATACATACATAGATACATAGATACATAGATACATATATACATATATACATACATACATACATACATACATACATACATACCACATACACACATACATACATACATACATACATAGATACATACATACATACATACATACATACCTAATCACGCCGTTCCCTTACGGGGTAGGCAAGAAACTGTGTCTATCTTTAAAAAATACTTTCGTACTCGATCTATGCTCACCACACTTCCATATCCTTGTATACTCTCTTCACTTCAAAAACATCCAAAAACCATGACACATGCTCTTTTATTCTCAAAAATTATTTAACTTTTTTACACCTTCTTTTAAGACATTTAGCCATTTCTTACATAGACTACCTCTTCCTTTTGATCTACACACACAACCTTTATATATTTGCTTCATCACTCGATCAACAATCACCCTATCAACATGCCCAAACCAAAGTAAGATGCTTCTTTCCCATTGACCTATGGGATTCCCTATCTAACCACACTCCTTCAGCACCCATTCATCACTATGTCAATACGAGCTTTTCTACATACATTTCTTGTATAGCTCATTCTAGTTGCATTAATTTTGTTCTTGTGTTTCTTTTGACAAACCCACGCTTTACATCCATGAAACAATGTTGGCATCAACACACTTTTATATACTGCCATCTTTGCCTCTTTCGATATTACTTTATTCTTTACAATAGTCCACATACATCCAACTACTTTCTGAGATGGATGGTCTGTCGATTTCACAATCAATCCTTCAATTTTCACATAACAGTCTACCCAGATGCACAACATAATTCAAATGTTCTAACAATTCTACAATTATAATAAGCTGACATTCATTTCATGATCCGTCCTTATAAAAACTATCATTTCAGTTTTGGAGACATTTATACGAATATCTATTCTGCCTGTCGCCATATGTAAACGATTTAATGTATTCTGCAAGTCACTTTCACTATCAGCCATTAATACGGCATCATCTGCGTAGCATAGCCTATAACAGCACATTAACATTGTCAACTAATGGTTGGCCAATTAAATGTACTATTATGTGATATCTTCTTTTAGTGGATTAATTTTTGAAATAAATAAAAATAATAGGTTAGTTGGAAATACTTTAAAATATCTTTAGATCGAGATTGTTCCCTAAACTATCATGTCTAGTTTTTTTCTTATGTATATTATTAATCGATTTCCTTAATTATATTACAGATTATATTTTCTGGATAGTAATTGAACCTAAAGCTTATTTCCCTTAATTTTGTAAACTATGTTTTGGATAATCATAGTTCGTGTTGGATATTATATATGCTGTGTATCTATCTTAGTTTATCGTTTCTGTGCACAATCAAGTAAGTTTATATGCGTCATTATACTGTAAGTGGGAAAAATAAATATATTTCCTTTTATGTTTGATTTTTTTCCTTTTTTATTAAGATAAAAAAAGGAACGCTGCATTAACCTACTAAGTCCTCTATTGATAGTTGCAATAATGAGAGTATTAGCAAACATTCACTAACTAATTTAACAGATAATGGGATCGTAAAGCCTTATCTAACATTATCGTTTGAAAAATAATATATTTTTTTAACTTGGAAAACTAACTTATCAGTATTTTTAGGGCAAATGATATATTCAATTCCAAACCTATATATCTCAAACAATATAGTTGCTATTTGTATGTTGGTAGTATCTTTTTGCCCAAATAATATAATGCCTATAGCGTAAGTTGAATTTTGTCTTATTAGAGACGTCCGCGCGTCCCAGGCAACACTAAATTATAAATCGTGAATGCACTACTAATTTAACTTTGTATTTGTAAAATTATCTAGATAAAAATCATTCTTCTAAACATTAAGAGGTCAAAGGGACCTATCACAATTCTAGGAAATCCTGATTCGATTCAGGATGATCTTCATTAGTGAAATAAGGCGTCGACCATTATTATTATTATTATTATTATTATTAGCACCGCTTCTTACTACCCGTTCGGCTTATACGCCCTTACACTCATATGTAATGGTGAGGTGATGAAATGGAGGACCTACAGTTTAACGTGGGATCCGAACCATGGCGGAGGCCTGGCATTCCGCAAATTCACAAGTTGTACACGTCTTGTCAGAGGGGAAGGGTTTAGCAATCAGATAAATCTGTGCCGGGGGCCGAGGAAAATAAAATACTACTGTGGGGAAAGCTTATTATATTAATTTAACCTTGCTTTCGAAAGCATATGGTACAAATTAATCATTAGGTCCAAAAATTTGGACATTTAAAATAAACAGTAATACATGTATAATTTGAAAATATTAAACAGGATATCAGTAAATGCTCCGTCCTGTGCCTTCAAGTGAACACAGCTTCAATATTAATCATTTCTGGAAACAGTTCTCAGCCATTAAACTAGTCCTTCTGACGCTCTAGATGTCACTCCGCCCCCCTCCCCCTCTCCTACCGCCACGCAGAGCCTCCTCCGTCATAAGAGAGATGCAGGAAGAGAAACCACTATGGTCTGGTTTGCCGGCGATGGTGCTTTGAGGCTATTCCTACAAGGTTTTACATTCTGCCCGTATGCAACTGCAGCCACATTTCATATTAAATCCTACCTTCTTCATTATCTATCCCATCAGTTGTATATACGGATGGACTTGACTTAGTGCATAAAATATCTTCAAAATTATTTCATTAAAAGGCAATTTTGTGCAGTCACAGGAGTAAAAAAGATAAATTTATATCATTAAAAATATTATTTTCAGAATATTTATTTCATATAAAATAAACATAAATAGAAGACGTTATAGCATATTTTAGTTTTTACAAGACTTTTTTTAGAGGAATATACTCGTATTTGTATTTTCTTGGAGGAAGAGTAGGAAATATTTAAAGAAAAAACACCTCTGTGCACTCAACCTGGATTCGAGCCCCGATATTCTGCCCATCGACAATCCAGTCCAACAAGAGAATGATTTGCTAGATTATATGAGCCAATTTATTTTTGCATCGCGTCTTACTACCCGTTTGGACTATACCCTTGGTTACTAATAATTACGCTAATAGTTTTAGTAATTAGGAGGATTATATTTATAGGAAGTGTATACGCATTTTACTGGAGGGAGCATGGAAAACTATTTTTGAAGCCTCCCTCAGAACACCCGATCAAGATTCGAACCTGGATCTCCCCTTCATCGGAAGTCTAGTCTACTGCAAGAGAAGCACCTTACACCATTTGACCATTGAAGCAGGTTTCAAGGTATCCAATATTCACTCGCTCTTAAAACACTGACACAAGTTAAAAGTGAACTATTTTACATGATTCACTACCAATCCAAGAATTTACATTTTTATACTAATTGGGTGGGGATGAAGGTGTAATTTAGAGGAAGTGTACTTGTATTTTCATTGAAGTAGAATGGAAATCCTTTTAGGTTGGGGTTCAAATCTCGTACTGACTGTCCTAAAGTTATATCTCATAAATATTTTTTCACTCCTCCTTCACGACAAATCGGAGTATTCTATTTTATTCATTTATTTCGGTTCTTTTATTTAACAGAAAGACTAAATGCGCTTGCAGTACTTTAAATGGAGAAAAATTTCTTCAATTTTCATCCAGAGATCAAGGAGAAAATTATTGAAATTTTTGCGCAAATTAAAACAAGAAGAATGGATTTCATTTTTAAATGAATAGATCAAGCTTGAACTGTAACTATTTAAGTTAAAGTAAGTAAAAAAGTTGTTTTTTTTGTTAAGAATTTATCATTTTCATGAATAAATTTTCTTTTTATTCATGTTTTTTTTCCTTTTACACAATTTTAAAACAAAGGCTAAACATTTTCTGAAGCAGCACCCCTACTAATTTTAGTTACGAGCCGCCACGGCTCATAAGTGTAAATATGGGGACTGACCAGACGGAAAATATTACCAGAGCACTTAAAAAACAATAAAATTATGTTGAATGAAAAGGAAATTAATTTGATGAATACAGCAACTAAAACCCAGGTCATTGATTTACCAATTTTCGTAAAGGAACTATTCCGATTTAAAATGTATATGTGTTTGAATTTATTAAAAATCTAAACTTCTATCCTCAAATCTATTGGAAGACACTTTAGTGATCCTACTATTTTAACTTCCTTCTATTGTATTAGTGGGACTCACCTATCAAAGCATTAATTAGTGACGCGTAGTAAAATGAAGGCAGTTTAAGAGGGCAGAGAGAGGTACAATTGGAAGTTATATTGAAAAAAGTTACATTATAGCAAATGGTTGTGCTCTATTATTAACTGTGGCTAAATGAAATACAATATAACTTACACTATAACTGAATATTTTTAACTGTACGTTCTCAAGCAAGTCAGTTATTTAGAGGGTCACGCAGTTTGTAGGACCACGTGACACAGGCAAGTTTAAATGCAGCGCCTTGAAGAGCAATGTTCAATAACAAAACAGCTGGACTGACGCCAGGCTACGGTCAGGTGATTCTTAATGAAAAACAGTGTGATAATTATAAACAAAAGTTAACTGGAAATTATATACATATAATACTGTTAACACTTTGTTAATTTAAACTAGCATGCATGGTTGGGACAAAAGAAAATTCTTTAAGAGACATAGTATAATGAATTGCAATAGAAACGTTTTTTGATTACATTGGTAGATGGCTAACATACAGGTGTCTACACACAATAGTACTATGGCCGGTCCTTTTCCTATTGGTACTGCCAGAGCATTCAATAGTACATGTATTTACTGACCCACTCCCTGGGGTACAATATTAATATAATTCCTACAAGACTAATACTCAGCCAATAGGTGCCAAAAACGGGCAAAGAGAAAAAAGGTATTATCCGCGCGGACCCCATATAGAAACAAGCGGAGTTCTGCGCTTAACGCACCTAAGCTAAACCACACGCGAAGCGTGGCAACAAGAATAATTCAATACATTGAACACATTGACTCAACTAGGTCCTAGAAAAAGGATAGACAACCTGGTTGTAGCCATAAAAACAAGTGTTTAATTCTAAGGACTCAAAAGAGAAATATCGTACTCACTGAGAATAGCAACCATTTGGATTAAGTCCTCATTACATCTGGAGCTCAAGGCTCCTATATCGAAGCTATATCATATGGATATAGAAAAAACACGGCCTCTTGGACCAATATAACAAGTCTGTGGGACTAGAGTAACACTAGAATTACTGTGACTACATCAACAAAGGTGGAATAATACAAAACCAAAATCTAGTCATACTGACTGAAACATAAAGTCAAAATAATCGTAATAGTCACCTTGACTATACTAAGTCTGAACTAAACAATAAGTCAGATGGACTTATTAAATAAACTATTTCTAATCTTTTAACTAAACAATAAGTTAGATGGACGTTGCCTCTATACTTAAGAAATCGGAGAGGATATTCCTTGGTGGCGTGGCGGTGATAACCACGCCCTATACTCCATGGTCACCGGTCCCTTCGTGGAGAGAAGTTCCCTCTTCAACGACGTGATGTGATAGAATAATATATTGTAAGTCTGAGGGTACCTATTTTATACCCTTTTTTGACTAGAACGGAACAAAAAAAATAGAAAAAAGACGTGATAACACAGCTAATAATAGGAGATTGAGGGGTGTGGAAAAGGGGGGGTTCGAAGACACGCCGCCACGACAGTGGCGCTCGAGGGTCGTGGGAGTGAACATAACATAGTTTTAGTTCTTTTCTACGATAGAAGGAATAGTAAGTTAATGTGTTAGCAAGAACTTTGTCGCCATTCGTGTTCAATATTATGCTAGACGGCACGTTGGCGTTATCCGATTCCATCCAGCCACGGAGTGTAAGTTTTGAAGCATTTTATTACTGAATGTATTAGCTTTAAATATCTTCTTTGGATTCCACTATTGTAAGTTTAGTATTTTTAGGCATATTTGTATTATTAAAATGACTTGTAGTAACCCAGTCGTTAACCGTAGGTTTTAAAAAATATTATTATATATTTAAAATCTAATCCTCTTCTTTGGATTCTGCCAATATAAATATTATAACTTCGTATTTTTACGTAGCCTAATTGTGTAGGTGTCAATTTTACATGATTGACACGCTACAGTTCAGTACAAGTAATATTACGACTTAAACTAAGGGTAGCTTAGAGTGAATTTGCCCGAATTATTTTTGGAAGATAGGAAAAGAATCTAATGTTTAAAATGCTCCCAACTGTAAATATTATCACCAGGAATGTGATACCCTGGTAAACTGTCGACGATGGGAAGATCAGGGTTCGATCTCGGCAAGGTGTAATAAAGGTGGCCTTTCCTAAATGGTTTTTCACTTTCTCTCCACGCAAATGTGGGTACCATTGCTCTAAATTCAATATTCCTCCCCCCTAACAAATTAGAGTTAGTAAGTAAATGGGAGTATAACCCGAACTGGTAGTGAAACACAGTGATAAACAAATGTAACTGTTGAATAAAGAGTGGGTACTAATTTGATATACCAAACTCACAGGCCGATTTCCTTCCAAAATATTTTATCCCTACGACGTTTATACAAAGAAAAATAGTTTTGTTGATTGCTGGTTAATAAAGAGATCCACGGACCACACAAGATCAGTGATAGGGCGGGCCGCATGTTTTATATGACTGCATTAGTCTTCCAGGCCACGACTGCAGGTAATTTGTGTTACTGTCTCAACATTCACCTCCTTATTCGAAATTAAGAACTAGTCAAAGTGTTAAAAAATAACACACAATGTCTTAAAATTATTATATTATTTTTCAATGTTGCCTCATATAGAATGTAGTAAAACAAATGGTAATTGACTACCGTACTTTAAGGACTGTGATAAAATCGACACCCCTGTCTTCTTTCCTCGTATTGAAAACATGTCTCGCACAGATACCAGCCCTATATATACCCTTCCACCCACACTATTCATAGAGGGGTAGTGGGGGGCGTGACATATTTACCAAATATTGCCCTTGACCTTATGGAGAGCTTGGAGGGAACATGGGGGACTCAACATATATATATATATATATATATATATATATATGGGAATATATATATAGTTTGACTCTATAACACAGGGCACGGCTGTGTGGTTTTATGTCAGGTTTTTATACGTTTAACATGTATACAACCACGTGCAATTTTTTATCACTACGTCTTGCTACCCGTCCAGGTTGTATGCCTATGTAATAATACGCTAATGGGTTAGGGATGAGTAAGTTTGAATTTAAATGAAGTGTACCCGCATTAACGTGGAGAGAGAGAGAGAGAGAGAGAGAGAGAGAGTGAGAGAGTGGGAAAGCATTTAGGAAAAAACATCCTTAGTACACCCGATTGGGATTCGAAGCACAGCCTCCCCATAATTGGCAGTCAAGTCCATTTCAATAGTGACGCATTAGATCATGCAGTCACTGATCACGTGCTATCCACTATTATACTGAATCAAAGGTAAACGATTATTATCTAAACAATAAGATTAGTACCATGGTCGTTGTGTGTGCTTTGCGTGTTACTACCCACCCAGGCTATCCATATATTTACATTTGAAGAAGTATAGATGAGGAAGGTAGACATTAAGAGGAAATGTATTCACATTTGCGTGTAAGAAGAGTAAGAAATCAATAAATAAAATAACTAGGTACACCCAGCCAGGATTCGAACTCATATCTTCCCATCACCACTAAACCAGAAAAGAAGAGACTGATGCCTTGGTCCACATGCCACGTGCCATAAAGTTGAGTACGTTACGTATGTGGAAAACCACGTCATTAACACTTATAGAACCATTATAGAAACAATTATATCGTTGCTTTTATTGTTTAAATTACAAATAATACTTTAATTATTCTTTGATGTTCTTACTCATGAATATTTGGAGAACTTTTGATAAAATATAAACCTTTTTTACAGTCAACAATAATAACATATTACTATACGAGTATTGTTAGATCAGTTTAAAAATGATTGATAATTTTATCAAAGCTGACTGCTGCAGATAACATGACTTAACTAATGAATAAGTGAAAGGTAGCCTAGGTAACTTTTTATAGCTGCAGTATATGTCCATTCGTGAGGAAATTGGGCTATATAATATAGTACACTAAAATGCGTGTTTACACTAATCTCTTTGATTTACGGATTCTATAGTAGTTTAAATGTTGAATATATCTAAGCTACATCTAGGAGGGCTTTCATGTTTTTCCCAGACTTCCTCAATTATGTTTGATACTGTTTTATTATTTATGTATTTATTTTAGGTATTTAACGTGAACTTTCTGAGCTGACTGATTATATCAGCACACTAGAATTTATCTGAGTGAAAGTGAAGGGGCCGAAAGGGTATCTGCGAGAACTTTACCCCAAGACCACCGCGGTTGACTTCTTAATATAAAACTACCTGTGTTTTTCAGGTCTTAGAGAGATAATTCTCATTGTTTTCAGGCAGTATATAGAGTAGTATAGCAGAATAAAATCTCACTTTCATATAATTTACTATTCTGAAGTAATTTTATTTGTGTTTATAGCAGGATTATTTGAGCTTGTTGGGGGAATATATGCAGCTGCTCTGTAACCCAATGTTTCAAAAAGAAAAGAAAAAGAAGGGGAGGGGAATACTAGCCATATATTGAAGTCATCGTGTTGGCTTATCCAGTTTTATTTTTCTTCCGAGCAAAGGTCTAATATTTAAAGATTACTGTTTAATATTAAAAATTCACAAATATTCAAGTAAGAAAATTACCTATGTTTTCTTGGTTTACCAGTTGTTTGGCAGTCTTGTCACATTTATAGTTTATTTGGAAAGGAGAATTTTCTGTCGGAGAAACGGTTGAGTTTCTACCTATAGCTGATCCCTTTCCCTGTCTTCTTTTATCCCCATACACTTATGAAAGTTTATCTACTGCAATGTAAGCCGATGTCGTGAAGATTCAAGTTGGCATTCGGCCAAATGTAAAATTGTGTTTATATTTAGAGCCCTCCTTGAGGCTAGCACCGAGAAAGGCCAAGTAGACGCTAAAATAATGTTTACGGCTCAAATGTTATTTCATTAATGGACCCATTAAGAAGCGAGGTAGTGAAAGTATATTTGGTTTACAATAATATTTTAATTATATTATCAATCTTTATTATGGCCAAATGATGTAAGCAAATAGTTATAAAATAGCTGGTCATTAAATGCCAGTTGCATAAACTAATATACAATTGAATAGAACAATATAGAGATTTTTAAAATAGCTTTGTATCTACTAAACCACTTTGAAAATCAAAATTAGCATTTAATAACTTAAGCTACTTGGCTTCTAATAGGTCGTTAATTTTTTATGAAGGGTTGATTATATTTATAATCCAACACTTGAATTAATACAAAATATTTAGAAGACATGTGTCCACATTTGTATTGAGGAATAGTAAGAAACCAGTTGGGAAAAACGACCCTCAGTAAACCCAACCAGGGCTCGAACTTCGTCACCGGCAAACACGAGGGTGACGCGTTATACCATGCAATCACCGATTTGGATGATAATAAAACTAATTTAAACATAGTATAATAAAGCGTATAATTTCATACTAATATGCGTTTCTATTTTTTTTAATAAAAATATATTTTTATTCAAATCAAATGAGAAAATAGAATTCATCTTCTGAAACGCGCTCTTAAGACGGGTATTTTTTCCATCCTCCGCATTCAAAATACGTAAAAAGAATAAAGTTAAAGACAAATAAATTAAGTATATAAAACTTACATTTGACCTTGGGACGAAATACCCCCACAAACAACTTTAACATTTTCATATTTATAGCGTAGTTTCAAGTGACCGATAAGATCGTTCTGTCCCATTACGAAGATGACGTAAACAAAAACTTGGGGTCAAAAAGACGATGTGTACTTATATTTAAAGATTCTAGCAAACTAGATTAGACATTATAGTTATGTATTAGATTTTAAAACTCAAGTTTTTAAAGAAGACACAAAACCAAATAGAGTTTATAAAATAAAAATCAGATCTTTTTGATGAATATAATAAAAAGTATTGTTCTATAAACTACAATTTACAGCTCATTGCATTTAAAATATTGGCTCAGTATAGAGCAGTCTAGCTGGGAGGTTTTATGATTAATTAATAATGTAATAACATATAAAGTAAATATCAAGATAACATTTTTAAATATAAAAACAAATGAATATGCGTCAGATCAAGCAATTAAATTACTAGTAGACATATATAAATTTCGCCAGACGTGTTGCCGGTGAATGAGGGATCGGATTTAGAATCCCGGTTGGATGCACTGAGGGTAGTTCTCATAAATGGTCTCCCACTCTCACCCTATAAAAATATAGGTACATTTCCCATAAAATTCCTTCACCACCTTATTCCATTAGCGTAGTTAATATATGCGTATTATCTGAACGGGTATTAAGACATGGCGGGGAAATAAAATAATCCCAACTATAGTTGTATAGGTATTCGCCTGGAAAGAGATGAAGATACGAATTGAAAAACATAATAGTTCCTATAAATGAGTTTAGCCTATTCTGATTATACCCCATGGGTTAATAGTGATCATAGGGTCTAAGACGTTTCTGGGGACGATGAGGTCAAGGCTCGGATCTAAACTGGTTGCACTAGAGGTAGCTTTAACTAAAGTTTTTTATAATTTGGTTTTCCTATCCCCTCTTCATTCTAATGTGAATGCACTTTCACTAAGCCAGAGTCCAATCTTCGTAGAATAGGCCTTGCTGACAGATATATAAAGTTACTAGATCTTTCATGTATTCACACATCAAGCCATGTGATATGCAGTTATCATTATTGATAAATATTATCAATTCCTATAGAATAACATTAATAAAATGGTAAAATGTTATCGATTTTGTCAGCAATAAAAAAAAATATGAAAGCTACTCTGTACCTCACTCATATCTACCGCTTAAGTTAAATTAAGTCATAATTAAAAATGTATTTGCATATAAACTAGTATTTTAATAATTACTAGTTGGCTATATGTGCTATACTTGATTTTATAGGCTATTTAGTTTCTAAATTGTTTGCTGATTTAACGTAGTGTTTTGAAAAGTCCCCTTAAAGTACATCCCTAATTATTTCTAACAAAATATTTGTATTTTCAATACTTTTACTTGACAGTGGTAGATTTATGAGACCTTTCTTTAATTTCATTTTAATCTTGTTTTCTCCTGTTTTCTAGACCTTTCTCCCCCTTACTTTATGGAACTATTGAACTGTGAAGACAGTCGGATATGATATGAAACAAACATTTCCGGTCAGGTTTAATACACTCTTATACAATCCGAGGACAATCTATAGACGCTGTAGAAAATGTCAGATAACTACAGTTATTGCTTTAGTTATTTTACAATCTAAAGTTTGAAGCTTCAAAATAGAAAGATAGGTAGGTTCAGTTTTTGGTCATGTCACTATAAAGAGGAGAGTTATTTACCCATCTAATAAAATAGAGTAGTTATAGAAGCAGTGGTGATTAGTTTTTACTTACAGAGAGTGGTCAACTTGATTGTTAAAGGTTATAGTATTTGAAATGATCAACAAAGACTTGCCGAGATTCAATTCCTAATTGGCTGTATTTATTTTCACCTCACTATTATATTTTTCTAATACAGTGAATCGTTAAGATGAAACTAAGTAAAGGATTTAGTATCAAAAATTAAAAATTAATTTCATTGCTCAGCCCATCCCACCTTTAATACGCCCGTGGATATTTTAACGGAATTGTTCAGGGATCTCAAATTTTACTTTCTGTAACTTTATTAGTAATTATTTACTAACCTATGTCCGTCCATACAATGTATTTTGTACTGTAACATTATTTAAGTAACTATTTTTAAAGAATTATGTTAGATAAAATTAATAAAACAGTAAATGTTGGTAATATTATTAATTAAAATACTGTAAATAGGCCTACTATAGTAAAATATTGATTTATAAATAAATATTTTCCAAATTTTATGAAAAATAAAATAAAAAACTGTTAGTAGGTTAGTAGCCATTAAGTTTATAATAGAACATATGGTTGATATAGGAATGGAATGAATGTCTTCGCCTGGAAAAAAGAAAGACAGCCACTATATAAAAGAAAATCCTCAGTACTCAATGGCCGAGTTGGCTGCAAGAATACTGGTGAGGGGCTTAGCTAGGATTTGATCCTCTACGAGCCACAAGGGCATTATTTCTATATTGATTAAAAGTTATCATACTCTTTAAAATAGAATACAGCTACATTATCTTGACATTATACCAATTCATATTATTACATTATAATATCTAGCATTTCTCATTTAGGTCATCATTATCATCATCATCACTGAAGGTTTCCACCTCTGCCGACTATTTGGCACAACTTCTTCCATTGAGTAGATTTAATAAACAAATACATTCATAAATAATAACATATCAGTGTATTCGATCAAGGTTGAACTCAGTAATTTCAAGTGAAAACCCCTTAAACTAAAGGTTGAGGTTTGGTTGCTTGATTATTTGAGTACTACCAAGTCAAATTAGTTAACACGGACTAAATAATAAAGCTGAGCATACTTTATCAGCTTGCTTGTATAGTTGGTTGGCTTAGCGGTCCTCTCCTGCATCTTGAAAGTAGACTACAAGCTTTGCAGATCAGTACTGAAGGTTGCCTAGCCATTTCGGCGACACTAGCTTAATCAAATTACTCACTTGGGCTTGACTTTATTTAAATATAAACTATTATATAAGGCTTATCAAATTACACAATCAAATAAGATCACCAGGAGTACTATGAATTTATAAGTGTATTTTACATATTATATTAAAAAAAAGTTATTGTGATAAAAATTCTACAAACATTTGCTAGGTATGAAATAAAAACAGGTAGCGATACACTGTGAATGATTCGGGATAGTTTTGGAATTTGTGGGATAATATAGACGAAACACTAATATTCATTTATTTTTTCAAGTAATTTTAAAAAAATTGACTAATAAAATTATAAAATGAATATATATACATATACACATTAATACATTCATTGCGTCGTTGTTAAACTCATTTAAACGTTTAAAGAAAGGCTATCCTTTAATTAATACCCAAATTAATGCTGTGTGTATGCAAATAGCCTCAAAATAACGACCAGTGGAGATATCCTCTTAAAATAAGTTAAAGCGATAGCTTAGGAGTAAATTAATGATAGTCCATGCGTACTTTTGGCTGCCAAGGCTGCCCAAAATGTATATTTTCCTAGGTGTATTGTATTTTATAACATTAGTTATACAGTTTTATATAGGTTAAGTTTAAACTCCCTTATTTCCGGGTGTATATGTTTTTTACTTCTCGTCTTACTACCCGTCCAAGTAATTGCCATTCAACTAAAGTATCGGAGTATAATGAATATTAGATGTTCCCGCATTTGCATGAATGTAGAATATAATAGAATGTTGGAGAATCATTGAAGAGTGACCATTCCTAATAAACTCGAACAAGAAATGATTTAGTTAATTCTTTCTGTGCATCATGTCTTACTATCAACTATCTAACCAGCTATTCCCATATTTATACTAGTTATTCTAAAAGGTACAGAGAAGGTTAAATTTATAGGAAACGTACCTAAATTAGCGTCGAGAGAATGTGATAAGTAATATGAAAAAAAGGTCCTAATTAAATCCAGTCAGTAGTTAAACCCTAAACTCTCCAGCACCGGTATACCAGGCAAGACTGGGACTGACGTCTTAGGTCCGCGTGCGGGTTTTTATCTTAGTTTAAATGTCATGTTTCGCCATATTTTTATATTTAAAGTTTTCGTGGTTAATTTCGGGAAAGTTCAAACATAATAACTATGTTCGAGGCTTGCGTGCGACAAATCAAGTCTCGTTATTACGCAAGGCAACGTTTTAACCTTTATTTACACAGCAACCGATACCCCGTGATCAGAATCTAAACGGTCGACTCCATGACGTCACAATCATCAAATAAACACGTCGATACTGGATTGGAAATGTAATTTATCTGCTGCGGGCTGTTTCTCTACAAGCGAGGATCGTAAATATACATACACACATTTAAAAAATGTATTTACTCGTATCTGTGAACATAATTGAAAATGCGGACAAATTGTCAGGATCATGAAGTTCAGTTTTCACGGGACGGGGAGGTCAGAGGTGGAATCCCACCCATATGTATATGTATATATATGGTGTTTGGGAATTCATAGCTTAAACAATACATATAGTTTGTTTGAACCAAAAGTAATACAAAATCCCTGTACACTTACATTCGGAAACCTTTGCTAATACCATTAAATTGTGTTCAAGGTTTCGGCATACCGCGCCAGGAGAACAAGGCTATTCAAACATGCGTGTACAACGAGTTGCATATAAGTTAGGCGTACGGCACTACACATATAATAATTGCAAGCACTTTCTGTGACGTAGGACCGTTATCGATGACCCTCAGAACGTATTCACATTTCTAGAAGTACTGGTGTGTTGTTTACTATTAGTTGCGGTATGTTCTGCTGCCGTGTTCCAAGGTGTCGAGGTGTGTAGTGCCGCGTGCCTAGCTCCTATGCAACTTGTTGTACACGCATGCATGAGTAGCTTTGCTATTACGGCGCTGTACTCCGAAACTTTGAGCACTATTTAATGGTGTTAGCGTGGCTTTCCGGATGTAAGTGTGCAGGGATTTTGAATTACTTTTGAAGATATATGTGCAGTTTGGGCTGAGTTTACAAACACCCTGTATAGAAGTATAGAAGGTTTCTAACTCTACTTCCACGCTAATATGTATTCCTTGTAATTATTATTAAAATTCTCCCAGCCAGGATGGGTGGTAAGACTCAGATAAACATGTATTTACCATGCACTTGTTGAATCAACTAATTATATCAGCACATGACTTACAGCCTAGAACCGAAACAAAACCAGGTAATCAATCTGACCCTCTGGACAGAGAAAGGAGGCAGTCCCAAATTTTTCAACAATTAATTTGGATTTATTGGGAATTGAGCCTAGGGCCCTTAGATCTGTAGACAGATACAATACTGACAAAGCTTAGTGCTAAACGCATTAATATATAGCTAATCTATGGTAAGAATGTAGGCAAGTGACAACTGACAGAATTTTCAATATTACAAATATTGGCTGGCAGTCACTATCGTAAACTTATGTGTGCATAATTTTTATTTTCTTGGTAATTATCAACGACAAGTGCTATCAAACGCTTATAATAATACTGCCAGCCAATTATAGCTAAAAATAACTTTCCCTTACCTACACTCCAACCGTAGATGAGATAGAACTATACATTATTATGTTCCATAATTTACCAATTATACATAACTTATAGAACACCTACACTTAACGTTTAGGAATTAGATGAATTTAATACATTTATTTTGGGAATTCAATATGTGACATTACCCGTAACAGTGACAGAGCGGTCATAGAGTTATAACTCGCTTTGCTCGTTGGGGGCTCAGCCCCCACCCCCAGTTCGTTTTCTTTGCAAGTAGATGTAACTTATGTACTTCCAGAGCCGTTTTTTGATAGGTCCTACGTTTAGCCAAAAGAAACCTCCAACGAAAGGTCAGCACTGACTTTAAAGTTGCTCCGCCATTTTGAATTTTTTTGGGGAATTAATTTTTTTTAACTTATTGTAATTTTCCCGTAGGTTACAGATAAGAAGCTATAAGCTCGCCAAATTTCAAGCTTATAGCTCATCTGGAAGTGGGTAAACATTAATGCCAGTGAGTGAATCAGCCGTGTGGCTTTATAGTAAGTAGTATAATAACTAGAAACTGAGCACCGGTGACACAAGAGTTATTAACGAGCTAATATTAGGTATAGTGAGGCTATCTTAAAGAAAATGCACCTGCATTACCTCAGAGAATGATTGTGAAACTACGACATAATCAAAAATAACAGTTCTCTCACCCGCTTTGATAGCCACGTGGTCAAACGCGCTATTCCTGGTTAGACTAGACTGCCGATGACGGGGAGATCAAGCCTCTAATCTCAGTCAGGTGTACTGAGGGTGGTTTTTCGAAATTTTTTCCAATCTCAATCCATACAAAGGCGGGAAAACTCCCTCTAAAATAACCTTCATAATCCCTAAAGCCCTTAGAATAATTTGTACAAAAGCGTATAACCCGGATGAGTAGTAAGGGAATTGAACCCTGGGAAGCAAAGCCATTTTAAATAGATCACGTCTATGTTAAAAAAATATATAGCTCTATCAGCTGAAACTGTACCCCATAAGAGTTACTAGAGAGGTAGATAATATTTCGAGCGACGATTTATCTCTTAAAGTATCGAATGAGGCCTATAATTGGCAATCGGATCACAAAATATGATGTAGTCAAACACTTTATGATTCTTCTGAGAGGACATTACGAGAGCGCCTCTTCTAACTCTATAGGAAGTGTCACATGACCCTTAGGCTGGGTTTTTGTGTGTGCACCACGTCCTACTGCCCGTTTGGGACATTCACATAATCACACTACTGAGCTATAGAAGGTTGAATTTAGAGGAAATGTACCCGTATTTACGAGGAGAGATAGTGGAGAGCCATTTGGGAAAAAACAACTTCAGTATATCCAGCCGAGATTTGAACCCCAATTTCGGCATCGTCGGAAATCCTGTCTAGATGGATGCCTTGCATCACTCAAGCGGGTCTGGTATGGTTAAAATAAAATAAATTTGCTGTGGCTGAAGTATTTAAGGTCATTCGATCATTAAAAAAAATTCTCAATTTTAACAATTGTGTAATTATAAGCCATAAATGGTTTTTATGATTTAAAATCATTACAATGGTTAGGGGTCAAGCTTGCTTTTTTGTGTTTTTTACGTAACATTGTTTAGGTGAAGTAGTTAATGTTTGGGCAGAGATTTAGTGTAACAAGACATTCATTTTAGGTGTACATAGTGAATTGCATATAGTATTAAAAGTAATAATAGTAATAAGATAATTTTTTTTAATATTTATATAATTTAATATTAATAATCCGTATTAATATTAATACTTTGAGATTTCAAAGCTATTTTGCGAAGCGGGTTGCATCTTAACTTGACTCACTTAAGCAATCTAAGCACTAACACACTTATACACCAATGTACGAAATAGAAAGAGAGGAAAGAAAATGAGAAGTTCACTCTGAGATGCATCTATTATATCTACTGGTGGAATTTACCCTCTTCCTCTGACGAGTTTACACAGTCATTAAACTAGTGAAAACATTGACTTGCTTTTTAAAATTACCGTTTTATTGTTTCCTATTCTAGATAGACATATATGCCCACCAAGGTCTTTTTTAATTTACATCCTGGCAGGAAGATTCATACAGGCCATTTTTGTGACCAAGCCTAATAACTTAATTTGTATAGGATTTATAAAAAAAATAAGTTTACAAAAATACTACTTAAAGATAAAGAAAATAAATGTGTGTCAATGTAGAACCAATTTTACAATTATTTAAAAAGTACTTTTTTCAATTTCATATCTTTAAAACTCGCTGAATAGAACGTAAATTCCCTAACATGTTAAATTATAGCTTGACATGCCATGACTTCACTCACGATTAGGCAACGTCCTTAACATAATATCTTGTATATTCAATCCATTATAGATTTAGTTTTAAACGTTAATACGGCTTAAATGGTCTGATTCCCCTTTATTTCTAATGAAGACTTCATGTTAAACGCATTACAATGTGTGACGTCAACTTTTTGAAGTTCAAGCTCACCTTCCTACGTTACGCGTTATCCGTAGGGTGATACAGGCTCTTTAAGGGTACTGCTTACTGGTTAGGCAGCTGAGATAATATTACCAATCAGATGTTCCACTAAGTAAAATATTGATAAAACCTTTACAAATACATGAGATTGGTGTTTACTGGAATGAACACAAAACTATTTTCTATGACTCTATACATAATTTATAGACTTTTAAACATATTTTACAATATAATTTTTCACCTTTAAAAGTCCAAAATTTCAATAATTCTGGTTTTTTATTATTGGGGAGTGGGGAGGATCACAACACCCATTGTATTGTCTTTTGTATTTTCCTATTCCCTGCTTATTCCCCTACTGAAGGACAGCTCCAACCTGTAACGTTATAAGTTCACTTGTTTTTTTTAATGTATGACTCATTTTAGTTGCCAAATAGTCTAAGACATTACTCTCGTGTTAAACTATCCAGCTGATGATGGGGAGATTGGGGTTCGAATCACGGTTGGGTCTACAAAGGGTGTTTTTTCCATAAATGCTTAAAATCATTTTCCCTTCACAAAAATGCAGGTAGATATCTTCTAATATGCTTCTGTCCTAATACCTACCCTATTAACATAAATTTACATAAATGCGTGTGCCTATAGCCTGAACAGGTAGTGTAATAAATGATGAAATAAATAAAATAAATTTAACGTCTATAAATTTCTTCTCCATCATTCAAGCTTTTTAAAAAGTAAAAGAGTCGAAGTTTTCTGAACCGCTAATGTTATCGAGCCGTGGGGTCACCCACCCGCCTGCAGCCCGATGTGACCGCGTCTTCCCGAGAGGCAACATCCTGGCATAGTTTCAAAAACAGCCCCAGACTGTCTGGGTGTACCAGCCACCTCACTGGACACGTGCCAAAAACCAAGGCCGCCTACAGTGCACACGTGCACCTCACGAGTTCATTCACAACCGAACAGCCCGTCAAAGTTGCACTCACCTTTCTGAAAGAGCAAGCATTTCCCTTCATTTAGGGTATTCACCCACTTCGGTGGTCGCATGGTCTAGCACGTGTTTCTCGTGTTGGACTATATTGCTGGTGAGAGAACCGGGGTTTAAATCCCATCAGTTCTGTAGGGTAGTTTGTCTTAAATGGTTTCCCAATCATTCTACAAGCAAATTCGGGTATATTTACTATACAATTTTACTTTCCTTATACCTACTTCCATCACACTTACTCTCCATGGTATGAAGAGCTCGAAAGTTCAATGTCACACGGAAAGTCATTACGCCACCTATCCATTTCTTGAGCCAGTTCTGTCCAGTCCACCTCATTACACCCTGTCCCTATCTCTAGCTACTGCCCAGTACACCTTATTAGGCCCTATCCCTATCTTGAGCTAGTTATATCCAGTCCATCTCATTACACTCTGTCTCTATCTCTAGCTACTGCACAGTCCACCTTATTACACTCTGTCTCTATCTCTAGCTACTGCACAGTCCACCTCATTACACTCTGTCCCTATCTCTAGCTACTGCCCAGTACACCTCATTAGGCCCTGTCCCTATCTCTAGCTACTGCCCAGTCCACCTCATTACACTCTGTCCCTATCTCTAGCTACTGCCCAGTCTACCTCATTAGGCCCTGTCCCTATCTCTAGCTACTGCCCAGTACACCTCATTAGGCCCTATCCCTATCTTGAGCTAGTTATATCCAGTCCATCTCATTACACTCTATCTCAGGTATATTCTAATATTATCCTTCCATCTGCGTCTAGATCTTCCCGATAGTCTCTTCCCTATTGTGTTAGCCAGTCAGTACCCTAAACATGGTTCTAGAACCTCCCATTCGTGCCGCATGTCCTGTCCAACGTAACCTGCGTGATATATGATTATCCTAACAATATCTGGTGTTGAGTACAGGGTGTGAATCTCATAATTAATAACTTCCTCCTCTTTCTATTATCTCCATTCATATTTGGACCTGATATAATTCTATGAACTTTCTATTTCAAACAACCTAAATGTATTAGCTCTGTGTAAGGTAAATTTCACGAGCATAAAGAACTGGTGAAACCATTATTTCATTTATCTTTTGACTCTTTTACATTAGCATAACAGTATAAACGTATGCATTTTTAAGGTAAGATTTTATGTAGGCTACTAACTGATTATATTGTCACATGAATTACAAACTAGCTTAGTTCTTTAACAAATGCAACACCCGGCCTACCAGAAGTCAATTCATCACTGTGGTACATTTTCCGGACATGCTGGTAATCGAAACTGAGACTCTTTGCTCAGAAACCATACGCACTACTGACTAAGGCAGGGTAACAGACAACAAAAATAACCCGATTCGGAGGCAGCTGCATGGTCTAAGGTGTTACTCTCACAGTAGACCAGACTGCCTATGATAGGGAGATTGAGGTTCGAACCAAGGTCGGGTATATTGAGGGTGGTTTATCCAAAATAGTTTTCCACCCTCCCTTCATATAAATACGCGTAAACTTTCTATAAATATAACCTTCTTCATCCCTAAAACCATTAGTGTAATTAGTACACAAGCGTATAGCCTGAACGGTTAGTAAGACACTGTTCTTACAAAAACCACAAATGTCTTTAAATGTGGTTCAGTCGGCAACGGATCTTCTTACTAGGTTAAGAGTCATGTATTCGATTACCAAAATTATAGGAAATGGTATCATTAGTGAAATTGGATGTTACTCTTTCACACGGATGGTATCACTCTTGGAGGTTGTAAGTTGTGTCTCCAATATTTAAGTTAGTTTGTTAATCATCTACTTTAAATATCCCTACATAAAAACAATAATTAAATAATCGTTAAAGCCAAGTTACTATCTTCGGTGAGTGCACAACCACTTCTTGAAATGCAACTACAACAATCGCTTAAAGTCATGCATGTCAAACCTATTTAGACTGGTTTACTGGTGAGTGAGAGACCGGGGTTTAAATCCTAGTCTGGTGTATTGGGGGTAAGTTTCATCAATTGTTCCCCAACCTGTCTTCACCCTCCTCTCTATATCATCCTTTACCCTTCTCTAGCCCATTTGCTTAATTACCCTATATAAATCAGTATACTAATAAAATACTACATGAATTTATTATTTTGGTGCATGTCAGATTGGTGAGACGCTGGGATACATCTCACCACACTTTTCAAGCGTCCCCATTGGGTTCGTTTACAAATACAGTTTTGAGAACTTTTGAGTGGAAATTTATCAGTAAAAATACAAGTGATCCCAACCACACAATCATTAAAAGGTTTATTTTATCAAATTAGAATTAGTTAATTTTTAGACACGTTCAATTTTAATGACTTTAATAATTGATTGGATACCAATAATGTACATATTAATTGTTTCATCTGTCTCTTCTTTAGAAATTACATATATTGAAATTATATACATTATATAAGGAGATTATAATGTTAAATTTTACTTTCAGAACCTTGTTTAACTGCCTGTTAGGGTTATACATCTACGTACTAGATACACTAATGTGTTAGGGATTGGGAAGGTTTAATTTAGACGAAGGGAGGGTGGAAAACAATTTAGGAAAACTACCCTCAGTATGTACGAACGGGATCTAACTCTGATCTTCCCGTGTTTGGCAGTCTAGTCTATTGCGGTAGTAGCACCCTTTACGGCTAATCTTGCCACCTGGTCACTGCAGGAAAAAATGCCCCGACCAGGTCGCTAGAACGTCAAGTAATGTTATTTATATGGGAGACCGTTTGTGGCCAAGTAGCTGTCACTTAGTATGGTCAACTTCATATAAAACAGAGCTCTACGTGGTTGCGAACATGTTGCG
This sequence comes from Timema douglasi, assembly GCA_901482245.1. Lineage (NCBI taxonomy): Eukaryota > Metazoa > Arthropoda > Insecta > Phasmatodea > Timematidae > Timema > Timema douglasi. The sequence continues at coordinate 22,665 of CABEEJ010003556.1, read as the reverse complement.
GTGTTTTTGCTGCGGTAAACAGGTTGCCAGAATGGCCGTAGCCTTATACCATTGGGCCACCAAAGCGGGTGGTATTACAGTTGACAGTATAGCAGGTTGAATAACTCAAACTATAAATGCAAACAAATCAATCAAACCAGATTGTTTTTGGGAAAGTGTTCTGAAGTTTTCGTAACAATTCAAAGATATAAACTGATTACAGTAGAAAGTGTCCGTATTGTTTCATTTAACTCTTTAATTAACTCATTAAGATAATATATTTAAATTTATCGGGATATACTGACTGTCTTTATTTATTTGTGTGTTGGGTGAAAGCTCTATTAAGGACAGGACAAGAGTTAGGAAGGTGGTATTAGACCAAGTGAATCTGCATTAGTGCGGAGAGAGGGTGTGAAAACCACTACCGGTACACATGGCCCCGATTCAAATTCCGACTTTTACTTTAGTGACTACTAGGTGCAATCAGGTTCTTAGACCACTCGGTAAGCTTTTGTGAACGTGATTATTTTTAATTTAGCACCGCGTCTTACTACCCGTTCGGTTATGCGCTTAAGTACTAATTACGTTAATGGATTTGGAATTGGGAAGGTTAAAGTTGAATCCATAGAAATTGAACCCACATTTGCGTGGAGGAAGAGTGGAAAACAATTTAGGGGAGACCCCCCCCCNCCCCCCCCCCTAGTTCACCCGACCGAGATTCGAACCTTGATCTCCTCATCCTCGGTGGTCTAGCTTAACACGACTAGCGAGCTAGCCAACTTCACCACCGAGGTGGGTGACTTGATTATTGACATACCATATTTAGGGCATTTTAAAAAAAAAATTCTCTCTCTAAAAACTAATATACACTTTACAAGTACACAAAAAATTGACAAATATTTTTCTGGATACGAAATTGAGATATGTTTTCATCTTTCATGATCTATATGAATTATTATTATTATCACCGCGTCTTACTACCCGTTCGAGTTATACGCACATCTATATGAAGCATAACAAATATTCTTGGTCTTAGTTTTATTAAATAGTTTTTATTATCTCGTAAAAGTAAAGAACAGCAGAAATGTTTTATTTGGAAAAGAAATTTATTTTAAGAATCGAATGGGGGAAACCATCTTTTATGTGCCCTTGATTCTGAAAAAGTTATAAGCATTTATTTTCTTTGTGCTTATGTGTGTATGCCCGCATGAGATTATGTTGTTTTTTTCAGTGTGCTTAACGCTTTTCTTACCCACTTCAGTTGCTGAATGGTTTAAGACGTCACTCTCGTGTTAGACTGGCTCACTGATGACAAGGTGATCCGGATTCAAATCCCGTTTGGAACTTCTGAAGGTGGTTTCCTTAAAGGTGTCCCCATTCTTCTTCCACACAGATGCGGGTATATTACGTCTAAAATTCCTCCTTCCTCATCCATACCTCATTAGAATAGTTATCATATAGGACCATGTATATACCTGAATAAGTAGTATGTCAACGACTTAAAAACAAAATTGTGCTGACCGTTCTACTGTCCTTTTGATTCAACCCATGTTCACACTAGGGATGTGAAAATAGTATCGATACTTTACTAATATCGATATTTTTCTTTCAAAACTAGTATTTTACTCGGTACTTCTTCCCAATAATTATATTGATATTAGTAGGCCTACTCACACTATGGTATCGGATCGTTATCGAAAGAAACCACTTTTTTGTTATTTTCACTCATGCTGGGATTAAATGTTTACTAGTTGGAGTGTGATGGAAGAACTAATGACACTAGTTCTAAATTCTCAGTTCTCACTCATTTTCTGCTTGATAAGCCAGAATCAACTCTAGCAGTCAATCTTTTTTAACTTATCATGACTCATAGCTATTCTTTAATCTTTGTTTTTCAATACAGCCTGATACGTGACGGGGTGAGTATTAACCAGTCTACTACCCCTTCCTTTATCAATGAGCAAAGTCAATACAAACTAAACAAAATAATTGTTGGTAGTCAACTCAAAAGTCCCCCAAGCAGACGAAGCAGAAAAGTTTATATGCGTTTCGATAACTATGCTTAATGTTATCGATACTAGTACGGTATCGATACTTTTATTCCAATACTTTTAATGAGCACAGTATCGATATTTATCTTTCGATACCACATCCCTAATTTGCACTTATGAGCTGGATATGAGTAAATTATCATTTTAGGGTAAATACATCCTCATTTGTTTGGGGGCAGAGTGAGAAAACATTTAAGAAAATATCATCTCAGAATAGTCAACAAAGATTCGAGCCCAAAATTTTTATTTTAAGAAAACTAAACACATATGAGACCAACGTCTTTTTCCATGTGTTCATTGATGCATGCAAACACAAGTGTTATTACGGCTTAGTGAATTGAGATAGGTTAAGAAGAAGTGCATCAACACTCGCGTGGAGACAGGATGAGGAAATTATAGTGCTAAGACTAGTATGTGAAACCCCAGACTCCGGGAAGCAGGCCGATATTCTATCCCCGACCTTGTAGGCCTATATGTAACATAACTCTAGCGAATAGAGGGGGAATGGCAGGGGACGCAAGAAAAGTTAGGTGTTTCTGTGGATTTTAGAACCAAATTTGTTTTTTCCCAAAATAAATAAAATATTACCCAGTTGAAACATTGAAATCAATTTTCTTCACATAGTGATATCAACAGTTGTTGACTATCTGTTATGAGCATGGTGATTTCTCATCCGATTTTCCTGAATAGATTTGCCTTTCCATTGATGTAAATTTGGGTTAATTTCCTCCAAATTATACTTTCCTTCTGCTTACCTGAAATTGACACAGGCTGTTAATAAGGCGTGAATCACCCCAAACTAAACTTGACAACCCTTGATGGAGGATGAGGTTTGAATCTCGGCCGGGTACATCAGGGGTGGTTTTCCACATGTCATCCCCACCTCACGTTGATGTGGGTGCACTTACTCTAAACGTACTTACTCACCTCTACCCTTTTAGTTAAGGACATTGCTTACCTGACGCCAAGGCTGATCAAGTTAGGATTTCCATGTTAATGAATTTACGTTTTACTCAGAGTTTTAAGAAATAACATTAAAACAAAAACTATAAATTCTTTAATAATTTTATAAAATAGTCCGATGGTGTCACAAAGTTATTATTTTTATCTTTATGTAATTTTTTGTAAATATATTTTTTATAAATTCTTTACACTTTAGGATATTTGTCTTGCTCAAGAAAATTGCCTGTAGAAATCTTCTTGCCAGGATGTATATTAAAAACGTCCCAGGTAGCATTGTCTATATTAAATAGGAAACAATAAAAGGTAAAATTTAAAAGCAGGTGAATGTTTTTAAGGCGCAAATATTAAAATGACTGTAAACTCGTCAGAGGGAAAGGGTTATCAACACATAGACAAGAGCCCTCTCAGGGTTAGGCTCTCATGTTCTTCCCTCTCTTTCTATTTGGCACACTGACGTCTAAGTGTGATAGTGCTTAGACGTCCTAGGTGCGTGAAGTAGAGCTGCAACCCGCTTCGCAAAATAGCTCCGAAATTTCCAAGTAGGCAACGGCGTTAATAAGTATGGTGTTAAACGTTATAATTAAATAAAATATTGGTCTACTATGTATATTTTAAGGGTGCAAGGGAAAAGGGGGAGGGTAGTATTACACATATTTTACAGGAAAACTACTTTTATATCTCAAACTAAGTAATAACGCTAGAAAATATTTTTAACTAATTTAAATATGAAAGAAACCTCTTTTAGCCATAACCTAAAGTGCATTAGAAACATTTCATGATTGCCTAAAAGATGGAAGATTGAGTTAAAATTGACTTTCCCCCTTTTCCCCCTGTACTCTTGTAACCTGTTCGTAAAATTATCACAGTTATTTTATTAATGCTACATAAATGTTATACTCAGCTGTAATCACCACTCCATCAAATACAATTTAGTTAAATAATCACAAGCTAAGCACCCTTGTTTTATTCTAATAATTTTAACATTCGAATTGTATATAATATAATTTATTTGAAAATTTTTACCAGACACGGATTCGAGCAAGCATCTTTGAAAGAATACACCAATAAATATATTAGTTGATAGGGCAATGGCGAGTTCAATCCAAGGTCTGGAGATATAATCTATAACCGGGGATATTTTTAAAATATAATAAAAAACATAGAGTTGTTTCAAGCAGCTGGGAAGGCAGACAGAGGATACCTACTGCACCGAGGAAATTAGGTTGAGGATCCCCATGGTCAAGGAAAGTCTCAACAAGAATAGGTTACTGCTGACCAGCAAGTTGAGTTTGGAACTGGGGAAGAAACTAATTTAATGCTACATTTGGAGCATCGCGTTGTACGGAGCAGAAACTTGGACTCTTAGGAAGATGGAAAAGAAATACTTGGACTGCTTTGAAATCTAGTGTTGGAGAAGACTTGAGAAGATCTGGCGGACATACATGGTGACAAATGAAGAAGTCCTAAGAAGAGTGGGTAAGCTCTTTTAGATGTAATTCTTTGGTACAAAGCATGCATCGGACACATCCTTAGGATGAAATGTCTCCTGCATGACGTCTCAGAAGGAAAGGTCGAGGGAAAGAGAAGCTTAAGAAGAAGGATTCAAATATTGGATGACTTGAAGAAAAGAAGAAAATTCTTGGAGCTGAAGCTAGCGGCAGAGGACAGGGCGCATACTGGTATAAGTTCATGGACAAAAGAATTGGCCCTCTCATACGACAGAACTCATAATAATGTAACTAATTGAAGGCTTTTTAAATAAATTGAAAAGATATATATATATAATTTATTTCCAAATGGTAAGATCACCCACCACCTTAACGTAATACAATACTCTGATATAGATTACAGAAAGTACGTGAGCGGTACTCTTCCACACTTCATAAATTTATTTTTATTTCCATAATACTTCCTCGGTAACGTATTAAAATATCATCTCTCATCAATACTTGGAGCACAGCGTGTAAAATAATTTGTGTATCTACGCTTGCCGAGCGAGAATCATAAAACATGGCTGAGCGATATAATATTTATCTACCGTGATAGTTAGAATCACCTCAACCACCTCCCGTCACCCCCTTCTGTGATGGAAGCAACTGGCATTTATCATCGAACATTATATGAGCCAATGAAGTATAAATATACTAAACAAATCTACTTTAAAGATGGGAATAAAATCCATATAAAATTTGAATAAACGAGTGTTTTTACTTTTTTTAATGATATTAAGTTGGAGAAATATTTCGGAAATACTATATTCGGTCTTCCACATATTATAGCGGTTGTAAAAATTAGTGATGAATCATTAGTTTTTATACATTATTTCTTGATTAACTGGATCTACTTTTTACTTCATCTAACATTAAGAGACATATGAGTTACTGATATAAGTCTTTGATTAAAAAAATATAGTGATTAGAAAAGGGAGAGTTAATCGCATGAGGAATATTACCGCTTATATAAGCATGTGATTAGAAAAGGGAGAGTTAATCGCATGAGGAATATTACCGCTTATATAAGCATGTGATTAGAAAAGAAAAAGGTTAATACCATGAGGGATATTTTTGCTTGTCTAAGTCTTTGATTAGCAAAGGGAAAACTAATCTCATGAGGAATAGTGTTGGTGATCTGGACCTGTGATTAGGAAAGAGAAGTCTCATGAGGAAATTATTAACTATTCAAGTTTGTGACTTGAAAAAAAAAAACTAATTCATTCTGTGATGATATTTCCGATAAATTCTGTGATTATAAAGCATAAACTAATACCCTTACTATAACTATTAATCAAACAAATACTGTCTTGTGTGGTTTTGTAAAGGAATATGGTGCATGTTTCTAGAATTTTGTAGTTAAAAAACTACTCATCACATTTTTATGGTGAAAATACAGCCGTTTACAGGGAATCAAATCTAAAATGTACACCCACGCAATTACTTCGAATAGAGTTTGCAAATAGTCTAAATGTCTAGTGTTAAACTAATTAATTTACTGAAAGCTCATATTGAGTTTAATTGCAATTTGTTTTAAATCAAATGCTTTGTTAAATATTGATTCAAAATAAAATATAAAGTTAGAAAAAAAGTATATATTTCTTTCAGAAACTTTTTTTTGTCTCATTATTAAATCAATAAATAAAGTAATATCAAGTTTTAATAATCAATAGGTATATTAAAAATAAAGTTACTATTTGTTAATTAGTTGTTATTTTTGCAACTATCAAAATGTTATTTTTATTTTTTTTACCATTTTATCTAAACTATAATTTGAGTAAGTTTTTTCCCAAACTACCTTTCTCAATCTTCCAACATTTAGATTAAACCGTTACTAGCCATAGTGGCAGAAGTAATAACTAAAACAAAGCTAATCATCCAGGATTCAGACATAAGAGTTTTGAAATGCGCTCAAACATTTACTCTTACCAAACAAACCCAAATGGTTAGGCCTACTAAGACAAAAAATAATAATTAAGGATGTAAATACTAAAATAGTTTGGTACTTTCATATCAATAGATTCATAGGGACTATTTCAGTCGTGAATTATTTTTATAGTGACGAGTGTTTACTCAATATTATAATAATTCCACTTAAAAACGTATTCATTTCACATGTAATAACTTACCGTAGTGATTACAACGCAGTAGTATTGTGTTTTGACTATTTATTTCGGAAGAAAGACACGTTCTAGTTGGTTTAGTTTTACAACTCCGTATATTTGTCTGGTGAGTTCTAATTTACAAGTTACATGTGTGGTTTATTCCCATGCCTGGAGAAAATATTGAATGGACTTAAACTTTTTTATTTTAGAGCGCACAGGCCTAGCTACTGATGCTACGCCGAATACTTCAACCATTTATATGTGGATGATACGTCATTTGAGTCCCTGCAGACGAATTACTGCCAGACTATGCATTTAGAACCACTACCTTTTCACCAAGCAGGACCAACACTAGGCGAGTTTTCGCGAATGACTTGGCTAAGTCTTGGTATCGAGAGTTTACGACCAAGTGGTTCTAACCAAGGTGGTGCGCGAAAATAATTTTGAGATATTTTTCTTAAACAAAAATGGCGAATGGGGTGGAGTAGATCTAACGGCTGGTAGGTGGATTTGTGTATTCCTAATACACGTACTGCAAATCAACATAAAATGAGATAATTAATTTTATTCTTAGTTGGATCGGTGCTTGTTTTGACTAGTCCTAATATTTACACAGCATAAAAAACCAAATATATCTTCCCAAAAATAACATTAAGAAAACATGAAGTACGTATACAATACTAAATAGGCCTATATCATATAGTACTCTATTTCTTTTATTCATAACTAAACTGTTTTTAAGTACTTACTTAATGTCATGTATTTCTAGCTAGTAATTGCTGTTCATTTTAATTTACAAAATCTTAAAATTCATTGATTACTGAGTTATAGTTGTTTAAATATAACATAATAATTAATCCTATTTTGAAATTGGCACACAAATTCTCGGTTCATTGGTCATAACTCATATACATACTGTTAATTCAGTCAAGGAAATCGTTACCAAACCGAGCTCTGGTATCTTCTCGGTCATAAACATTTCGTTAACATTGCTACCAGGTCAACCACGATAACACGTTTATTTATACGAGTATGTGTATGTAGCGTAATTTGAGTCACTGTAGACTTTTTTCTAGACAGCACATACGTAGCCCCTTTCCCAGAACCTGACACGACCAACATAGTGCATTGTAGCTCCTATGTCAATCATGCTAGCTATTTTATAGTAATAATAAGTCTATTGAAGATATCACGTTGGTGTAATCTAATGTTTTATGAAAGCGGGGAGACTAGGGAAATAAAAGAACAATGTTGCCGTACTCACCGTCCGGTGATGTGTCAGTCATGACGACGATATGGCAACACTGCGCGGTGACCTGGTCCCATGTCACTCGCTGACCTAGCAATCAGAGCCCAGAGGTCGTGACCCCCTTCAGCTGATTTCTATCAGCTTGGCAGCTAGCTATAAACCAGGAACACAGCATGAATTCGAGGATAAAACAAAACCGCAAGAAATAAACAATGAAACTAAATTAAATTCAATATTTAAAATATTTGTAATTTAGCTGTAGCGGCAATGGTACTGGTAGGAGCAACAAGATATGTTGGTTACTAAAGTTATTAAAACAATTTTATTATATTAATACATCAAGTCATGTTTTCCACCCGCAGATGTCATTTTTGAAAGATATTATCAATACCTATAAAGCAACACATAATATCGTAGAATGTTATCAATGTTTGCAGTAAAGAAATATCTTAGAATTTTCCCTACCTTTCTTCCAACAAATATATGATTTTCTTAGGAAATACGTTTAAATTTTTTTATTGTAAACTCATGTTGCTACAATAGCAGGAAATAGTATTATAATCGTATTTACATTCTTAGCCCATTTAATTAATGATGGAATGATAAACTATACATTAGGTAATTCATAGGGAGTGTTATTTGAAACCCGCCTCGGTGGCCACATGGTATAACGCGCCACTATCGCAACAAACTAGACTGTCGAAGAGATTGAGGTGCAAATCTAGGTCGAATGTACTGAGGTTTTTCTTGCAAATTAATTTTCCACTCTCCCTACATGCAAATGTGGGTACACTTCCTATGAATATAAACTTACTAATCCCTAATTAGTATATAAGCATATAACCTAAATTATTAATAAGATATTGTGTTAAAAAATTGTTTATGGCCAATCCCATCATTTTTATAATATAAATATTAGTAGTTTTTAATGTTATATTTGTATATATATAGCACCCCGTCCTACTACCCATCCGGGCTATACGCTTATGTTTTAATTACGCTAATGTTTTTAGGGATGAGGAAGGATATATAAAGGAAGTGTACCCACATTTTCCTGGAGGGAGAGTGGAAAACCATTTTGGGTGAACAGCATTTCATTACGCCCGACCGAGATTCGAACCTTGATCTCTCCGTTATCGGAAGTCCATCCCACAGTGTACAGTGACTTAGACCATGTGGCCACCTAAGCAGGTTAAAGTGTTATGTTAGTTATAAAGTATTGGTTGGATGAATTTAATGTTGTGATTAAGTTTAATAGTTTGATATTTTCATTAAATTTACTTGACGCTATGATTAGTTAATATCGAGGAGTTTGCCACATATATTTTTAATTGCTCTACTTGTTATTTTATGTTTTAATTACAATCATTAAATTCGAAACAAAGGAAGGCTGGGTTGGTCCGTGCGGAGATGAGATGGCTTTAGCCGAGTCTGGATGAGATAAGCTGAAGAGAGAATATTGATGAAGGATGCCTTTGCGAGAGAAGGAAATTATAGCGCTAGGATTAGCACATTTCATAGTTGGTTTTGTTTTAATTTTTAATTTGTGTAAAGTATAGCTATGTAATATTTTCCCTAGAGGCAGTTAATTAAATTGCATAAAATATTGGTAAGCACATGTGTGAAACACGGACATTCAAAAATAGTATCTTCAAAGGAGTTATTTTAAGAATGCATAGTAACCTATATTTATTTGAGATATGTGTATTTTCTATTTTTAGAAGTTTTAATTTGATCTAGTGTGACGTTGAATGAAAGTGTAATGAAATTGGTTCAATGAGTAGCCACTACTTTACAACCATCTATTACAAAGATATAATTTTAAAGTGCACGAGGAAAGTAAATCCTAACAGGACTGTCATCTATAAGAGATATACAAAAAACATAATTAAGAAAACATTTTTATGTTTGATTCAAGACCCGAACACTTCTCATCCTTCGTTTTATTTCCCGTCTGGGCTTTTCTGTGTAGCGTGAGATTAGAAAAACAGTTAGGGGAAAAAACCTCTTAGTACACCCTATCGGAACTAAAGTTTCGATCTCCTGGTTACCAGCAAACCAGAAGATGGGACACATACGCCTTTTATAACTTGTCTACTTGTGGGGGTAGCATATCGTCACCCGAGAATGCAAGTGTTCTATGTCAAATTTTTAACTTTTATTTAAAAGAGCACTGAAGTTTGGCCTTGTGTATAAAACCAATGTTACTAAATGACAACTCGAGTTTTATATTCTAAGTAATTACATAGTATTCTGAAAATTGAAAAATGACACCTGGACACGGGAATCGAACTCGGGACTTTTGGCTTAGTACGCCAATGCTCTACCACTGAGCTATCCAGGATTCGTCCCGTGCACAAGGTCATTCTTCACTCATATTTTAAGGCGGAATCTATGATGGACGTATAATACTAATAATAGTTTCCATTTCGCCGCAGGTGAATCATAGGCATTCTAAATAAACGTAAACACAAAATATCTCAAATTTAACAATTTTTCAGATAGAACACTTGCATTCTCGGGTGACGATATTTTGAAGCAAGTGCCTGTTTTTTTATATCTTAAATTTTTAACATGAACTTTATGAACATACTGAATATATACCAGCACACGACTTACCAACTTAGCTCAATTCTAGACCAGATACAACACGGCCGTTAACTCATCACAGTGAAGGAGGAAGCCCATATTTCACCAATGATACATTTTCGGCAATGGGAAAGTCAATCTCGGCAAACGCCATATTGACTGAGCTAAGGTGTTGGACCTAAGATGATCAAGTGCCTGTGTATCTGTTCGTGTTTAAACTATGACTATACAATAATTCCTGACGCTGATTATTTTAGCACCACGTCTTACAACCCGTTCGGGTTATACGCCTATTTACTAATTGCACTAAGGTGTTAGGTATTAGGAAGGTTTAATTTAGAGGTATTACACGTACATTTGCGTGGAGGCAGAGTGGAAAACCATTTAGGGGAAAACCATCCTCATAAACTTGACCGCAATTGAACCCTGATCTTCCCGTCTTTGGCAGTCTAGTCTAATACGTGAGTAGCGCGTTAGACCATGCGGACCAACGAAGTGGGCCCCTGAAGCTGTAACTAAGCCTATTATTCTTGGGATGGTATATTTCTAAATACTCTTGCTTTCGGTTGATAGGCCGTAGAAAACTAGAGAAAGATAAGCTACATCTAAAGTCCAGCGTTGCATGATTACTCATATTTGAAGAAAGACGCAACACGCCCAAACGAACGGCCACGTTGAAAACCTACACTACAGCTGCATTTCACTCATAGTTTGCAGCCTTGCGGAGCTGAATAACCTGGTTTGCAGCCTAGTGAAGCTGAACGCCATTGTTTGCAGCCTAGTGTATCTGAATGCCATGGTTTACAACCTAGTGTGGCTGAACGCCATGTTTTACAACCTAGTGTGTGCTGAACGCCATGTTTTACAACCTAGTGTAGCTGAACAACATGGTTTGCAGCCTAGTGTATATGAACGCCATGTTTTACAACCTAGTATATCTGAACGCCATGGTTTGTAGCCTAATGTATCTGAACGCCATGGTTTACAACCTATTGTAGCTGAACGCCATGTTTTACAAACCTAGTGTAGCTGAACGCCATGGTTTAAAACCTAGTGTAGCTGAACAACAGGGTTTACAACCTAGTGTAGCTGAACAACATGGTTTACAACCTAGTGTAGCTGAACTCCATGGTTTGCAACCTAGTATAGCTGAACAACATGGTTTACAGCCTAGTGTAGCTGAACAACATGGTTTACAACCTAGTGTAGCTGAACGCCATGGTTTGCAACCTAGTATAGCTGAACAACATGGTTTACAACCTAGTATAGCTGAACAACATGGTTTACAACCTAGTGTAGCTGAACAACATGGTTTACAACCTAGTGTAGCTGAACAACATGGTTTACAGCCTAGTGTAGCTGAACGCCATGGTTTGCAACCTAGTATAGCTGAACAACATGGTATACAACCTAGTGTAGCTGAATGCCATTGCTTATTGCTGCAGCTCCTTGATACTCTTGGTGCAGGCATGATTCAAAACTGAAATTGAATTTCTTGATATTCATCTCTAACGATTGATAGCTAATTGCTTATTATGAAAAATAATAATTGTAAGTAGATTGTAAAATCCAACAATTTTAAGTTTGACAAACCAGTTTACGAATGTATATATCCCTAACATTGCTATAAGTTATTGTTTTATGTTTTGTGTTGTATGCTTTATTCGAGCTATTCTCAATAAATACTGACTAACAAAATTGTTCATATGTAAAATGGCGAGTTTTGAGGGAATACCTAACCTTAACTAATCTTTAAAAAAAATCTCCTTAATTACATAGGATTGGTAATGAAACCCAAACTCTCCTGGTCACAATCAAGCAAACTAGAGATGAAATAATTATTCAGTTTTAATTTGATTTGTATGTTCACCGTGTCTTACTATTTAATTGAACCAATGAGGAAGGGATGAGGAAGATATAATTTTAGAGGGAGGGAACCAACAGTTGTGTGAGTGTAGAGTGGCAAACAATTGGGTAAAATCCACTCACAGTACACCCAGCCGGGATTTTAACCCCGAACTCCCGGTCACCAGATAACAAGGCTGGGTAAGCTTGCGTTTATCCCACGTGTTCATTGATGCGGTTTTCCGGCCTACAATCAATTGAATAGTACAGAAACTACTTATTGTAAACCTTTAAAGCACTATCAACCAAAATAAACCGTATTGATTTTATTATTCTAATTAATAATTACATGACGTGCAGATGTTCCTGTTGCTATTTTGATCAATAATGGCATGTTCCTTTGAGCTGAGCGCGCAGTAACACAGTTTTGGAGTCTCACCAATTCTTGGAAGCAAAAACACACACTTTGACATTGGTGATGCAATCCAGTGGTGACGCGTGCTGGTAACAAATGTTGCCACTGGTAACCGTTGAAAATAAGAAGGCTACTTTGTCCCTTATAAGCATGGAGAGAGCGTTTTCTTTCTAGGGATTTGAGCAATGTTGTGTTTTTTCAAAATCTTAAGCCATTAATTTACCACTTTATGTGAACATAATAAGAAATGAATAGAAATAAAATAAAAATTGGGAGTAAGTTAAACACTTGTGCTTATTATGTTTTCTAAGATTTGCATTCGGATTCAAGAAAATGTTAATTCGAGCCATCTCTCTCATTAATTCATCAACACAAGTATATTTACTAGAGGCACCTGAACTTCCGAGCATGGAAATTGCCTGTACTTTTGGCTAAGATGTATGTGTGGTCGACCATGGATCCAGGGGACCCTGCTGCAATCAACGTGGTGTTTTATTTGTGTGTGCAACGCGTCTTACTACCCGTCCAAGATGTTCACATATTTACACCAAAAATATAGGGATTGGGAAGGTTTAAGAAGAAATGTACACACATATGTGCGTAGAGAAGTGTGAGAAACAATTTAACATAAAAAAAAATTACCCTCGGTACTCTAACTGGAATTCAAATTACGACCTCCCCGTCACTGACAAGCTAATCTATTTGAACAAGCGACTACCACGGCGGGTCCAACGAAGATATTTATTATATATATATGGGTTCAACCCATCCAGTTATGTGCAAGGATTGCGTGTGAAGCTTTTGTGTATTGTCCTGGACTCATGGTGGTCACGGACCACAGGCGTAAGGAACCGGCCCGATGTACGGCGGCCGGGACGCGCTCTGGGCCTGCGCACGTTTCATATAAACGAGCACTAGAGTTTCTTTGCCACCTTCCGGTACTGACAGATCTCTAAAAATCCTGTCGTGGCGCCTCCACGGGTTGGCCTTAGGGCAATGTGACAGACGGAGTCCGGCATAACTAAGACCCCTACAAGGTCATCAGCGTGTGAGGAACGTGGTTTCTCAACACACACTAAGTGGTTGGTAGTGCGTACCCATGCATCGGGGATAGCTGGTCAGGGCACCTATTCAAGTTCCCCGCTGGGCAACTCCGGACAGACGGTCTCAAGAATGGTGCTGAGGGGGTGGCAGCTACGATGGTGGGTGATAAAGATAAAGTACTGGGGCTTTAGATCTAAGGTTTGAGGAAACGACTGTTCGGAGGCTGAGTTCCTGACTTCCTCGCTATGGACGATCACTAGGAGGTACCAACTCCTCCCTCCATCCAGTCCCAGTGGAGGGGGAGGGGGTTCTTAAGTAACCCAAGGCAGGCTGGCATATAAGGGCTGGTACTGGGTTTTTTCGTGTGCCCTAGTACCCAGAAAGGCACTCGTGGACTTCGGTCCATGTCCGGCGAAAAGGTTCCAGTCCCGATGGGTATCAGTGGTTGCATTGTGAAGGGCCACAGAGCCTATGGACAGTGTAGCAGGAAGCCCTTCGTGGAGCCTCTTCGGAGATTTAGTTGGATACGTTTGTCCTAGAATCATTAGTTTGTACGCTATGTAAAAATGTGTACACTGTGTATTTAGAAAGTGCCCGATAAATATACCAAACAAATAAAAATTTTGAAATTGATAATAAGGACTACTATCAGTGAGTAGGTGCAAGCACATTTAGAACACACGGAGAAGTGATCCGAAACGCAACACAAACGGTGAAAGTATTTTTATGTTTCTCTGTGAATATTCAGCATAGCAAGATGGTTCAAATATTTCCGGACCATTGTTGAGCTCAGGCAGGTTTTCAGTCACCTCAGGCTTGAAAATTATTTTTCTTCTGTGGAATTTGGCACAGGGATCTTAAAGAAGAGTCGGACGAACTTCAATAGCTCTAGAAGCATGTCTTGCATTTGTGATTTTTTCTTAGGAAATTAAAACATGCTACCAATCTTTTCCTTTTTTATTTTCAAGATATCAATGAACATATCACTGAATAAAACAACTCTTTTTGGTCAATATAATCTTTAAAATATTCAATGAGTTCCTGAAACTCATTTCTAGTGCCTGTAAAAAAGTGTTCTGCGTTTAGCAGGAAGTAATAATCTTGGACTTGAGTCGGGTGCTGATATACACTACGATCGTATCGATGACTCCATTAAACCTGATATTATAAGTCCCTTGGGTTGGTAAATGTAAGAATGTTGCTTGCACCATCTAATAGTTAAGGAATTCTCCTACTTCTTGAAAGCCTCTGCTGTGCAGCATGCAACACTTATATTATCTAAGTATGAGTTTCTAACGTACCAACAAATTGTATACTGAGTTTTAAAATTTCTCGGGAGTTCAGGAAATGTATAAATCATATTTTAAGCCTGCTGAAAGTGAAGGGATTTCCCTTGAAGGACATTGTTGACCTATCCATGGGGACGAAGACTTTGCAATGTGAAGAATAATGGAGAAAAGGGTCAAAAGTTTTCACTTTAATAATAAATCCATTGGCTTTGGCACAGGATCAAATTTTTATTGTTTTATAATTCCTACATGAAGCTTGTGAGGGCTTTGTAAATGGAGAGGAAGAACTAAGGAAATGTATATCGAACTGTCCAACCAGCTGGGAAATGGACGGAGCATAATATCCAAAATGATATAGCAAGTTTCATGAGAACACTATTTAAATGAATTCTAATCAATACATTTCTTTAAAATTGAGCAGTCTTCGCACAACAGCTTTAAAAGATTAACAGAGTTGCCTGACACCTCAAATCTTCAATATACCCATAAGCTATGAGTCCTTAGACGGCCAGAAGTTTGGGGGATGACAGTATTGTTTCTTCATTAAAGCTATTCTGTTTTCTTCCATCTCTATTTTCCTACTATTAGAAATTCGGCACGAACCATTCACGCCAGTCCTTATGGACTCCAATTTCAAGAAATATTCCAGGTAGTAATCACTGTATTTCTCTTTGAAATAAATCCAAATAATATACACTTGGTCACTAATAACATAATTAACGATAATATCGATATAGTATAAACAATAAACATTTGCACGTTGAAATTAAACTAAAATGAACTAGCGCCTGAATGCCCTGCTATAATATATAAATAGATAAGTTAATCATGAAAATGTTCAATCTTTCTAGATTGCGCCTGAAATTGTGTAGCATACTCAACTAGGCCTACTAGTGCTTCTCTTTGGCGTTTAAAAAAAACTAAACGCTCTTTTCATCCTCAATCGATTATGGTTTGGTTTTGATGGCTCCTATGTTTAAGGCCTATATAACCTTGTCAGTCCGACAACTGTGGGAGGAAAAATAATGTCTTTGAGTATTCATATATTTATAAAACATAGATATAGTTCAACATAAATATCCAAACATGACTAAAATATGGTTCAAAGAATAAATATATGACTTAAAAATAAAAAATGACAAGAATGAATACAGTTTTACTTTTAAAATATAAATTTCTGTAATCAAGAGATCATGAATATTAGAAAGAATTGTATGTGATGTATCAACAAAAAAGATGACGTGTCATCCAAATCCGGGGCCTGCTGATTACCAACCCACTGTCACTGAAGATAGCTCGTTCAATGAATCAATCTTTTTAAATGTGTTATTGAATTATTTTACGCCGAGCATCAGTTGTAAGACCAATTAATTATTATTTCCTTCGATTTGTGGCAGACTCTCTGTTTATGTAGGGCCTTACTTAATTGTTCTGAGCTTTAAGCTGGATTAGATCTTCTTTCCATCTAATACGGTTCGCTGTCAGTCAACCATCATTATCATTACAATTGCCGCGCGTATTTCGGTAAATGATGTCTATTTTGTGCATAATATACCGTACAAATAAAAAATAGGACCCTTTATACTACAAATTTGCTGAGATTATTTTTTATCTTGGATAGTAGATGAAAAAACCACATTGATAAATCATATATAGAGAACTTTAAGCTGTACAAACGCTGAATTATGTTGGATATATTTGATTTAATTAATTAATAAGTGGCTTGCCTAAAACATTTTATTTAATTAAATACTTATTTATTATTTTGATATACACAATGTGCTTAGTTTTACTATTGTTTGTTAAAACACATAGATCACTACGTCTATTTCAAGAACTCTAGAAAACTTAGGATATATTGGTAAACATTTCTTGCATCAGTACGAGCAACAAATGATAAAAATACGAGTAGAACATAATATCTTAGTTCTTTCGAAATTTTCTTTTTTGATAGTTGTTTGCTTGAATAAATTACTAAAAACACGAAGAAAAGAAAGACAATGCAATAAAATACAAAACATATAAATAAAGCTACCCAGCTTATGTTCATAACTTACAAGTACGAGGGAATTGGAGAGGGGAAAGAGTGTAAGAGGGAGGGGGTGGGGAAATCATATTCAAACTGCGATATAAAAGATTCTCTTGCTTCTCTTAGCTGTATCTACTTCTTCTCGATCTTTACTTTTATTTTTTAATGGGCTATTTCGTTACTTTTTTCATAAATATCTATTCGTATAATATCAATACAACATTTCTGGTAGGGGGAGATATTGAATACTATGATAAACAACTATAATAGTCGATATCAGTACTGTCAAACAATATATTAAATCAAAGTGTTTTTTTATCAACTGACACGCATTATAGCCCGCCCGCATCTGTGAACACACGGAACAAATATCATGCCCAACTAAGTCTGAGTTTCTGGTGACGAAGGTCGTGATTCAAATCCCTAACGGTTGTACTGAGAGTATTTTAACCTAAATTATTTCCACCTCTACGAAAATGCAGATAAATTTATTATTATAAATTCTACAGTCATAATTTCTGTCCTACTATCTTAATTAAAATGCATTTAGCCTGAAAGTAGAATAAGATGCGATGGATTATAAAGTGTGTTCTATTTAGCACGTGTAACCTCAGGGTTATTATTGACACTCAACTGTTCATCTACTTGAAACTAAGTTAGTAATTTACTAAAAGCTTTTAAACTGTATTTTAAACAGATTTTCTACATGCTCTTATAATGGCAGGCGAAAACATGAATAGATTCTTAACAATGGCATGACCTCCCTATTAGGAATTTTAAAATCGTAATTATATTTGAAGTGTTAGGTTTAGTTTTTGATGGCCTACGTGTAAAATGCTTCATGCTTGTCTTCTGCTGTTAAGATTAAATCCATAATAAAGTCAATTTGGTGTGTCGTAGCCATTTTTTTCTTTATTTTTAGCACCGAATCTTAATAACCGTTCGGGTGATACGCTTTTATACTAGTTGCTCTAATGGGTTGAAGAGGAGGTCTACATTTAGAGGGGTGTATCTATGTTTTCTAGGAAGAAGAATGAAAAGCAATTTAGAAAGAAAAAAAATCTGCACTACACCAAAATGGGATTCGATTACCAATGTCCCCATCATCTAAGGTCTAATTTATCTATTGTGATAGTGATGCCTCAGACCATTTAGCCACCGAAGCAGGTGACACGCTAGCTATTTAGCCAATCAATATACGTCGTATTACGGACTCACTAGTTTATTTATCTAATAGATATATTTCAAAGCGTAGTATTACGGACAAATAGATTATCTAGCCAATTAATAAACTTTACTGCATGGTATTACGAACCCAATAACTTATTAAATAATTGAAGTTTATTGAATGGCTAGATTATAACCACGGACCCATCAACTTATGTATCTAGTTAACTAAAATGTATGCATTGTATTATGGATACATTAGGTTATTTAACCAAACAATTTTTTAAATTAAAATTATTTCCATTTCCACTTGTTGATGATAAAGCTGCTGTTAAAATAATTAGATTTCAGTTCCTCCGTTCTGAATAAGCGTAAGTGACCCGGAACAAGACCATATCTTGGCAGCAAGCTGTAACAACCCTCTTCCGATAGCCAATGGCTTCGTGGACAGCTATCGAGGCATCCGTCACACATTTACGACATCCACCTCCAAACAAACGGGCCGCTGTAGACGCTTTTCCGAAATACCAGATGATACTTTCATTTTATTTATATATAGTTTAAAAAAGGTATTGTGTGAAAATCATAAAATGTGATTTTATTTGATCCTTTAAAATATAAAGGATCGTATATTGTGGCAATATTTAATTATTTTAATATAAACATTAGCGTCCCAGCTATAGAAACGATGAGACGCGTTTGGCTTACACCAATATTGAGGCGAAAGGTATTAATTGATCCGTTCCTTCGTTTATGAATATAAGCCTTAAAGTTGTAGGTATAATGGTATTTTTTACATACAAAAAAAACGCTATCTTATTTTCGATGACATTTTTCACGAAATTATGCAGTTCAAAGAGTAGAGTAAATGGTTAGAAACAAAGTCTACTTCAAACCAATAAAATTATTTTATAATAATCTCCCAACGGGACAATTTGGGCTAAATAAGAATTTTGTTAGCGGTTTTTAAACTTCAGAATTGCCATTCCCATAAAATAAACAGCATTGTTAGGATATTTCCTTTAAATTAGGCTGCACCCTTAAGTTTATATATTTATATAGGTATATGTATGTATACATACCAGTATATAATTTATGCAGGAATAGTTTATAAATCTGCTTCAGTGGCCACATGGTCTAAGGAATCACTCTTGCATTAGACTAAAGCTTCTATGACGGGGAAATAGAGGTTTGAATCCAGGTCCGGTGTACTGAGAGGGTTTCCCCTAAAAAAAATTGTTTCCTCTCTCCTGCCACGCAAATGTGAGTACACTTCCTCCAAATTCAACTTTCTTCATCTCTAACTCATTAGAGTAATTACTATATATGCGTATAGCCTGAACAGGTAGCAAGACGTGGTGGTAACAAATAATTATAAGTGCATTAATTTTTCTTCATTAAGCTAACCAACAAATTTACCACCAATATTTGATAATTTACCTACCTTAAATCGTATTATATTGACAGTCTATTTATGATGAATCAACTGGCTAGTGAAAGTTTGTATTAAAATATAGCTACTATTAGTCACACGGTATATCTCGTCACTGTCGTGTTGGACTTGATTACGCATCACGGACAGATTGTGGCTAAAATCCCCGATGGGCGCACTAAGGGTGGTCTACCATAGGTGCTTCTCCCTCCTAATCCAGGAAAATAAGGGTAATTAACTCTTAAATTATTTCCTCCTAAAACCCATTCCATTAACGTAATTAATGTATGCGTATAATCCGAACGGGTAAAAGAAAATCTAACCTTTAATAAATAATCAAAACTGGTTCGAATATTGGTGATGACGTCATTCTTTGTTTGAATTAATTAATTAGTAATTGATTAATATCTAAATAAAGCAGGATAGTCTCAAAATGTAATATACTAAAGTATATTTTTTCCATCCAATCACAAACTAACCTAAACAATCGTGACAAACACGAAAGGAAGGACCTTTATAAAAAAAACACACACACACACAAACACATACACAGGATGTATTTTAATTGGTTTCAAATATTTTAGGGGCGTACTCCCATCAAACAAAAAATAAGATAAGTTATTGTAAACATGGGTCTAGAAACGCTTAGTTTCTGAGCTAGGAGGAATTTTATTGTCCAATTAAAATGTAATCCAGGAGATGAACCAATTCAATTAAGCAAGGTTCAACAACACAACACACAAGATAGAACATTTAGTTACGAAAAATGTTCATAATGGTTTCCTGGTTCGATGCACCCTCAAAGCCTACGTTCCATGCTTTGTCGTAGTCTGTTGATTATGTCGTACTCTGTTGATTACAACCTGAGGTGCTACATATTTACTTACATCTATTTACAATATTCCCTCCTAAAACTTCAACGTCAGGCACAGAAATTGCGTAAACAATGGACTTTAAAAATGTTACCCAACGATAAAAATCCATCTTGTTCAAATCTGGTGACTTCAATGGATCCCTCTTTGAGAAAAACCTTTAGTAACATTAAAACTAAGTGTTTCTAGACCCGTGTATATAAACTTCTCTTAGTGTTTGGTCAATGGGAGTACACCCCTAGAATATTTGACACCAATTAAAATACACTCTATATATACAATAATTATACATCCCATATATATATATATATATATATATATATATATATATAGAGAGAGAGAGAGAGAGAGAGAGAGGAGAGGAGGGATTTATAATGATTGGATATATGTTTTACGTAGACTTAAGGTGGGTAGTGTAGGGAACGAGAGTTGAGGGCAGTATTTCTTACAGTTTTTATTTAAAAAATTTTTTGGTCAAAATAAATCAAATAGTTCTTCAGTAGAAACATATAGTTAATTTTCTTCAGATCTTATTCACAACAGTTCTTGAAGATCAGTGCATCTGACCACGAAACTAGTGGTCCGGGCTGGTACCAGAGATAATTTTCCCTAAAGGAGAACTACCCCAACGGTCACCAGGGTTTTGTTAGTTAGGCTTAAGTTAGGTTTAAGTATTTCCACTGGGTCCACACCCTCATACTCACTATCATCTTCCCCTCATCTCATCGGAACATGAAAAGATCCTCCATGGAAAAGGATGTACGATTAGTACATTCAGGCATCTCCAGGGCAAATATACATTAATACAGGTTAATCTTTCCACTAAACACTGAGATACAAGTGACGCTTCATTTAAAAGTTTATCATGTAATGCCGCTATACTCGTGACAGATAATTAACAACTGTTAATATCACCATGATAAGAAAATTCAATTCAATGTTTCTATTGGAGCAGTATATTATTTATTTGAGAAAAAAGAAAGTTTTGCTATAAAAACTGCAAAATCACTTATCTTGTTTTCGTATCACTTACACTCCCACGTAAAGCTTGTTTTGTCAGGTTCGCCGGTAACGGGAAGGTATGGATTCAAATCCCGGCTAGATGTGCTGAGGGTGATTTCCCACTATTTATCCACATAAATGCTGGTAAATTTTCTTTAGTCTTCTCTCCTTATCCCCACCCTATTAGTGTAGTTTTATTTGTTTAAAGCGGGTAGTTGGAGGGGGGGGGGGTTGATAGGTTGTAGGGGTTATTAATACTATCATGGTAACAATAAAAGTAACAATACAAATTGTAATGGTTTATTATGTTTAAATTAAGTAGGCTACGTTTGTAAGAGGTGAATGATGGTCGTTCCATTTGCTTGAATCAGTTAGTATTTGTAATGTATTAGAATAAACGTGCTTGAATATTTTCATGAGCTTGTTTTTTACTTTTTCAGCACCTTCCACCTAACCAGTGTCGTGTTTTCAGACATATTCAGGAGGTTGAGAAGTACTTCCGGAGTATTATCCCGGTGAGATGAATATTCATGAGCAAGAACAATTTTACCTCTTGCGAGTTGCCTAGTTCCGCGTGATATGATCGCTAACGCAATGGCGTGCGATTGTGTTGCTTTCACTCGAAATTTACCCATGTAGAGTTTAATTAAAAAGGTGAGACAGTAAACTTAAAACATTCTCGCTGGATATATTCAAAATCAATGTTTAGAGCTAATACTGACTTCTGGGCTATTTGGTACAAAATAACTACGCTCGAATTATAAATCGTATTAAAGTGTATTATTCATATTACAACGACTTAATCGTGAATGTTGGAGGGAAAACATCAAAATTACTCATACTCTTCAACCGAATGTAGCGAGGTTCTCTTTTAATTTGATGAATTCATATTTTGTCTGTGTGTTCAGATATCCTAATATTTACTACGTGGTCGCGGTAACTATCCAGCTCGTGGACCAATTCTAACGAAATCTGATAAGAGACAACCCTTTAACCTAGGCCAAACAACATTATGTACGTTGTAATGATATGGATTTTTCCTGTCTTTTTAATATTCATATCATATTTTAAAGTAAATATAATAATATTTCTTCTTTTCAGTTAATATAATGTAAACTCATCTTTTCTAGACTACGGCCATGTT
>CABEEJ010003555.1:5226-80324 GCA_901482245.1 Timema douglasi | reverse complement strand
GGGGGGGGGGCAACTTCACGGTAGCCCCCCACTTGTGATATTTCAAGTTTTTATGATCGCAATCGTTTGTTCTTCGCTTGTTCCGGATTGTTCCGCAAAAAGTTTTCTTTGTTCTGCATTCGTTCTTGCACAAATGGGGCGTGAACTTGTGGCGCTTTTTTACACATGAGGTGCTAACTTCACGATAGCCCCCCAACTTTTTAAAGTTCAAGTTTTTATGATTGCAATCGTTTGTTCTTCGTTTGTTCTTCGTTTGTTCCGTTTTGATAGGCCCACAAATGATATGTTTACATTAGGAGGGCCAACTTCACGGTAGCCCCCCCACTTGTGAAATTTCCAGTTTTTATGATCACAATCGTTTGTACTTCGTTTGTCCCGGACTTTCGCGCAAAAAAGTTTCGTTTGTTCCGCATTCGTTCTTGCACAAATGGGGTGTGAACTTGTGGCACTTTGTTTACTCATGAGGGGCTAACTTCACGGTAGCCCCCCAATTAAAATTCAAGTTTTTATGATTGTAATCGTTTGTTCTCCGTTTGTTCCGCAAAATTTTTTGTTTGTTCCGTTTTGATAGGCCCATAAATGATATGTTTACATTGGGGNGTTTGTTCCGCAAAATTTTTTGTTTGTTCCGTTTTGATAGGCCCATAAATGATATGTTTACATTGGGGGGTGGGGGTGGGGGCAACTTCACGATAGCGCCCCCACTTGTAAAAATTCAAGTTTTTATGATCGCAATCGTTTGTTATTCGTTTGTTCCAGATGGTTCCCCTAAAAAAATACGCATATTTGGTTTTGGTAGGACAACACATTACTTATTTACAGCAGGAGTGTGGTTTGGAATCCTTATGCCAACTCCATCCCTTCTCCCTAACATCTCACACACACGCAAACACACACACACCTCGCAATTAATAATTTGTTCTTGGCTCATTTTGGATTTTTCAAAGCCTCAAATATTTTTGTTAGTAGGAGCTCACCTTTATTATTTCAAAACTTGAACATTTTTTGTTTGAAGTTTGTTGTTATTCTTATTCGAATATTCCTAAACATGTTTATCTTTATTTTGTTTTAAGTTGATTTTAGAAAAAATGTGTTTATTTCCTGTAAATGGCTTTAAAATTAATATATATATATTTATCATTATGCCTAGCTCCCTTTTCCCACCTTATTTAGTTAAATAACAAAATTTGAATTTGTAAACTTATAATTTTAGTTTATTCCAGATTATTTTCCATCGTATTTTAGTGTGTTCGTTCTTAGATCTCATACAAACTCATAAATAAACCAGTGTCGCTAGTGATGATGAATGGCCTTTTGTGTGAGCGACTTGTGCAGTCTTACAGGGCCTCAGGTAAAGAAAGCGAGTGCCACCCTCTATATCTAGACTCTAGGTCTATAGTATTGACATTACCGCCCCCCTTCTTCCCTCAAAAAGTGAGCTCAGAATTAGGTTCTCATGAAGCCATGACACCACACCTTCCTTTTGTTTGCTACTATTACTGTTATGATGTACACAGCTGACTTCTGACAGACAACATTTAGGTATACAACTAAATGTTGACTGTCAGAAGTGACAGTTGCTAAACACATTTTTATGCAGATCATACGGTTCGGCGTAGGAATATATAATTTGGCCTGGTAACTTTTTTAATCTGTCAGTTGTCAGCTGTGAGCTGTCAGTCAGCACCAAAGAATCCATGGGGATACTCTAGTAAGTAGTAGCTTTGGTCACAAAGAAGCGGTTGCAAGGAAATGTCATCTATTACATTTCTAGCATTTACAAAGAAGGAAACTCCTTGTCAATGAACATGATATATTTAAATCAATCAATATTTATAAATGGGGTTTAGACTTAGATGATAAAAAAGATTTAAAAAAAAGAGTAAAGTAAGTAAAATCCCTATAACCTCTAAAAAAGACTACAAATTTGCAAAAAAAAAATTCCAAGAATTTAAATAAAATATTGAAGTGCATGCATACGACTAAATCAAACACATGCTTTACAAATTGAAACCAAAAAATAGCTATGCATAGAAAGTCCTTTAACAATAATTAAACTAGTGCATTCTGATAACTATAGCGGGTCACAAGTTTACGTCCCATTTGTGCAAAAACGAATATGGAACAAATGAAACTTTTTGCGGAACAATCCGGAACAGACGAAGTACAAACGATTGCGATCATAAAAACTTGAATCTTTACAAGTGGGGTCCCCCCAATGTAAACTTATCATTTGTGAACCTATCAAAATGAAACAAAAGAAAATTTTTGTGGAACAAACGAAGAACAAACGATTGCAATCATAAAAACCCGAATTTTGAAAAGTTGGGGGGCTACCGTGAAGTTAGCCCCTCATGAGTAAACAAAGCGCCACAAGTTCACACCCCATTTGTGCAAGAACAAATGCGGAACAAACGAAACTGTTTACGGAACAATCCGGTACAAACAGAGAACAAACTATTGCCATCATAAAAACTTGAATCTTTACAATTGGGGGGGCTACCATGAAGTTGGTCCCCCCTATGTAAACATATAATTTGTAGGCTTATCAAAACGGAACGAAAATTTGTGTGGAACAATCCGGAACAAACGAAGAACAAACGATTGCAATCATAAAAACTTGATTTTTTAAAAGTGGGGGGGGGGGCATCTTCACTGACGTGGAAAGGACTGCTGCCTAATCCCACCCTTCAAAGTCTCTTGTAGAGTGCGACAGAGAAGAGAGAAAGAGAAGATTTAGCCTTTTTGCCTCCAGGCTATCAGAGTGTCACTTTCTGGTGTTGGAGAACATAAGTGATCCTAGCGGCTATATATTTTTTACTAAACAAAGCTCGTCAGATTTATCCCTCTGGCCTCTGCAGCAGCCATTGGCTTTTCGGAGGTCCACTTGCTTACATCGTACGTTTTTCTTGCCCTGGGAAGTTATCATCATGTAAACGCTTCCACATTTTGTATTTTAACATTTTATGAAGACTTAAAAAAAGAACAATACCAATTCCATAAAATCTTTTGTATTTTTTGAACAACGGGTTTTATTGCTCTTATATATATATATAATATATAGTAATAGTTGAAATAAATCCTGAGAATGCTTTGCTAGTTACTAGGAGGGAAATTAGTATATAGTTTCTAAACAAATGACTTATTGTCTTAACTAACATAGCCCATGTTGTTAATAATATCACCGTAATAAATATAGTTACACTGTTTGTAAAAAATAACTGTACTAATTCTATATAATAATAGTTATAATAGTTCTAACAATAATAATAGAGTTAAGAATCTACTCAAAATCATAATTTAAGTTTATATATATATGACCATTGTAATATTTACTGGAAAAATGTATTTAATGCGTCACTATTATATATATTAATTATTAATACACTTGATAAAAAAATTGTTCATATATATTTTAGTAACTCTAAACAAAAATCGGGCGTCACTTCAGACAAATTTAAAGTGGGTGGTGTTCAATATTGGTTTCCACTTTCATTTTGCCTTTCGGAATAAGTTGTCAAAAGTCCCCATAATTTGAATGTACGCATATAATTTTAACGCGCATAAACGGTGTTGAGAATGGTGTTTTCTTATTGTTTTTCGTTAACTTTATGACCGTGAGATATATTAACAAGGAAATATTATCGGAAATTTATATATAAAAAAGGTTCTATAGTGTTTTGTGAACTACTGATCTAGTTGTATGTAGGATAGTGTCAATGTTTTTAGAAGTATTGTAACTACCTTGCATCAGTTGTGCTATCTATATTCAGATGAAACAACTAACAGTACTATTTACTTTCCGAAGATAACCGAAGGTTTTAAATTTACATTTTAGAGCAAATGACTTTAGGCCAAATGCCTTTTAGGCCAACTGCCTTTAGGCCAAACACCTTTAGGCCAAACAACTTTAGGGCAAACGACTTTTAGGCCAAATGGCTTTTGGTTTCATTTTTAGGCCAAATGCCTTTAGGCCAAATAATTTTAGGCCAACTGCCGCGTCTCCACGTATGTATGTATACTCCATTCACGGTAGGAATTACTCTCTAATTAGGTCTTTTTTCCTACCAATATCCTACTATATATTAGATTTCTGGTAGGGAAAAAGGCCTTTCAGAAAACAATTCCTACGGTGAACGGACTTTATGTATGTAACGTATGTATGTATTTATGTATAAATGTAATGTATGTATGTATTATGTAACGTATGTATGTGTGTATGTATGTTTGTATATAATGTATGTATGTACGTATGTATGTTTGTATATTATGTATGTATATTTGTATATAATGTATGTATGACGGTCAACTACATGCCTGAGAGCTCGCGAATTGGGTAGTGAGCAAGTTTTTGTATTGGCCACTAAGTTATTGTAATTTTAGGTCACTAAGCTGATTATTTCCACTGTGTTCTGTTCGTTATAATATACAAATTGAGCTTGCCGCCATCATCTGTCCTGTTTTTCCTGTATTTTTGCAAAATGTAGATACATTTATTTTGTCTAAAAAATTAAAATATGCACTGTCTATTGAGTGTGTCATCCACAAAATGAGCCTATATGACTTTCTAAAGCATATATGGCTCGCAGAAATGTTTGAGGCTCAGCTCACTGGAAAAATTGTATGCACCTTTAGACAGAGTTCGGCTCGGAGCTCAGTTCGACGCATGCCTCTATAACCGTTAGAATTATAGTACCCTTCAGGTGCTCTGAGAGAGATTATCCTTAAATTGACTCTCCACTCTCCCTTCACACAATTGCTGGTGCACTCCCTCTAAATTCAACCCTTCTTCATCCTTAGCATGTTAGCGCAGTTAGTAATAATATGACCCACCTCACTGGCCGCATGATCTAAGGCGTTACTCTCGCAATAGGATAGACTGCTGATGGCAGGGAGATCAGGGTTCAATCCTAGCCGAATACACTGAGGGTAGCTTTTCCACTCTCATTCTCTTTTTTTTTCACACAAATGCTGGTACACTTCCTCTAAATTCCACCTTCCTCGTGTGTGTAACCCGAAAGCGGTGACGAAGTAAAATGATGGTTGGGAGAGTAATTATTGTACCTGTTGTGAGTTAAATTATTTTGTGTGTCGCTTGCTTATATTATTCACCTTAGAAAGTGCATGTTAAGCATTTATAGTAATAATATTATTGTACGTTTGAGCTACATCATTCGTAGCTCAGTTTGTGGAAAGATTATCCAGTACTAATGTACTGTTTTTTACTCGGGGGACGCCCGAATGTACTAATCGTGCATCCTTTAGATGGAGGCTCTTTGTATGTCCCAATGAGAGGAGGTGATGGTGATAGTGAGTATGAGGCTGATAGTGACCGTGTCTTGCTACCCGTTCGGTTTATACGCCTATGTACTAATTACATTAATGAATTAGGTATTAGTAAGTTTGAATTTAAAGGAAGTGTACCCGCATTTAAGTGGAAGGAGAATGGAAAAACATCCTTGTTACACCCGACCGTGATCTAACCCCGGTCTCCCCATCATCGACAGTCAAGTCTATTGACGCTTTAGACCATGCGGCCACTGAGGCTAGTAGTAAGTAATACCATCTGTGAGTATGAGGATGTGGAACCAGTGGAAACTCTTAAACCTAACTAACCAAACCCTGGTGACCATTGGGGTAGTTCCTCTTTTGGGGAAAATACCCAAGGTACCATCTGGGAATCAAACCCGGGACCCCTAAGCTCGTAGGCAGGTGCATTGACCAATACCCCACGAGGAAAGTTAGCGATATAATAACAGGCGTTACGATTTTTGAGTCTGAGTTATGAGTGTCTGGGACCTAAGATTTAGAGTTACTCAATAGGAGTTGATAATCTAGATTCAAACAAGGGACCCCAGAAAATACTCTAGATTTTTCAACGACTGCAAGTACATTATTTATTATCATTTTTATTAATCTTTAATCATATACATCAACGTTAAAGCCGAATACCCGATAATTTTTAAATTTATAATTAAATATAAAATAAAATCAGATAAAAATTTACGTATGTTTCTATGAAAACAAAATGCAAGCATTGTTAACTATTGTTTGATCAATCGTAGTAAAGATAGTTTTAATTCAAAATGTTTTAAAAATAATAGTTATAATATTACTATTATTTCGATTTATTCATAGGTTAATTATTTTTAGTCAGAAAAACAATAAGATACATACAATGATTTTGGACCAATTATGTATTTGAGTATTCAATTTGAAATATACTTTATTTTACAAAACTTTAATTTGCTATATGTGTTTTACTATACACGATTTAAAATTCCTCCAGCTTATTTTCCGTTTTTTACAATAAATATTGTATTTATAAGTAAATTTTAACATTTCAACACAAATAACACGTCAATCCAAATATTTGAGGCTAAAAGATTTTGTTAAAAAGTGTTCTTAAACTAAATTAAAATACATTTGTATTTGATATTTTAGCACAATATGCTCTCTTTTAGGTCCGAAATTTGGCATGTGTCTTCTTTCACGTCCGAAAAAAGAGTACCTCAGTTGGCGAGAAAATGATAAAAAATCATTCTTGATCCAGTCAGGATCTACGTCTGTTGTATCTTACCCATGTCCAGCTCGTAAACCAAGCCACATGGGCCATGATTGATTACCAGTGCTGGAGCTTGCCTTCTTAGCTCTTCTGACCGCTCACACGTGGTCGCTCCTAGCCCTCGCGTCCGCGCGCTCGACCTCAACGTTCTGCCGCCTCCGTCTGGCCCGAATGCCCACCTTACTCTTTCTGGTCAGCTCTGGAGTCCAGCAGGCGTCCCTGAGAAGTATCGGGCCATGAGAACGGAGGCGATGTAGGACTACGCTGTTGTGGACGCTCCTCTCCTCAACAGAGAGGAGCTACACGACGCGGTCCGAAGCTACCAAAACCCCTAGTTCCTGACGGCGAAGACAGTGAAGAAATCCTGGAGCTGCATCTCCGAATAACTGCTGGCGATAGCCAACCAGATGATGCTGGAGGGCCGTTTCTGCGACCCGTAGAAGGCAGAAGAATTGAAGATACTGTTGAAGTCACCGGATCGGGACCCGACGGATCCTAAGTATTACCGCATCGTATGCGACGGTGGTCGGGAAGACGAAGGAAAAAGGAAGTTGACAAATAATGTTTTTTTTTACAGGTGAGAGACGCTTGGTTAGGAGAGCTTTTTCAAAATCTAAATGCAATTCAGAATTGCTTGCCTCTCTTTGGCTTTAAATTCAAGATACGGAGGCGGTCCTTCAGAAGGGCTGGGGTGGGTACCTCCACGAGGTCCCCGCTGGGCAACGTAGGGTAAAGACTTGGTGTCGATCCCTACGGCTGAATCTCCACCTCCCCCACGTGGTGAACACCCACTGCAGGGGGTCCTCCTACTCTCGGATACGGGTGAATGCGTATACGAGGGGTTCTCCCATGCTCGTTGTGGCATCACTTGCCCCTTGAAGCAGTGGTTGCGCTGCGAAAAAAATGTATTTTTTCTAGCGATACCATTACCAAGGGAACGGGCTTGGGAAAATTAGCGGGGAAAGAAGAAACTGGTTTCACAATATACTTATATTTTATAATATTGCACCATGCAAGGCATAATAAATGTATGACAAATGTATTTATAATTGATGATATCTTATTTTTATAATAAAAAGCACAAAAGTATGACAAATGTATTTATTATTGATGACATTTTATTTGTATAATAAAAAGCAATAAATGTATGACTAATGTATTTATTATTGATGACATTTTATTTTTATAATAAAAAGCAGTAAATGTATGACATGTATTATTAATGACATTTTATTTTTATAGTAAAATAGGAAAAAACAAACCTTTGTTACAATAATAAAAGAAATAGTAATTTTTGATTGTTTTATTATTAATTTAGTTATATAAATGCAATAGTTGTGGATACATAGATACTACACCAAATAATTATTAAAATCTGTAAATTTTTAAAAGTTTAAATTGACTCAGGGAAATAATGGGGGAAAGGGGTGTACAAAACTTGCAGGTATGATAGAAAATTTAAATTTGGAAGGCAGGTTGAAGTACAAGCCTCCAGGTAACCAAATAGATCTTAACATTTGAGATTCTAAGTGGGAGTTAGAGAAATGAGGTAGAGAGGCAGTGATGGGGATAACATTTCCGAAACTATAAGAATAAACTATACTTCTCACAGTGTTAGACGATTTACATTTGTCAGGCGGGTATAAGGACCATAACAAAACCTTATAGTTTCTTAATTCTTAAATTTTAAAATGGAGTGGTGAATGTGGAGGGAAGATCCCCTGGAAATTTCTCAAACTAATATAAAAAAGCTAGTTCTATCCAGTCCACCTCATTACAGCCTATTTCTATCTTGAGCTAGTTCTATCCAGTCCACCTCATTCACCCTATCCCTATCTTGAGCTAGTTCTATCCAGTCCACCTCATTACACCCTATCCCTATCTTGAGCTAGTTCTATCCAGTGAATCTCATTACACCCTATCTCTTTCAAGTCCATTCTAAAGTTATCCTCCCATCTACGTCTAGATCTTGCCATTGGGTTTGCAAGTCCTGCCCATCGTAATATACGAGTCTTAATTATCTTAACCATGGGCGTACACAGTTTTTGACCNGGGGGGGGGGGGAATAAAAAATTCTTAAGCCGGGTCCCCCGCGCTTGTTTTATCCTACACACTACACGGGTGTTTTATAGGTAGTCAAATAAATAAACAAACATAAATATGCATTTAATTTATATTGTTTAATTAGACATCTATTTTAAAAGTAATTTTCGAGGATTTTCAGCAAAACGGTTTATGACGTCTCCCGTGAGAGAATTGCCCATGCTGTTTATAAGTTTTTTTTATGTACACTGAGCATACAAAGCCCATTTAACCTGTCTTCGATCATTGTTGATCTCAGCCATGTTTTTACGCGTCTGAGTAAACTGAATGACCTTTCAATTGTAGCCCTGGAATAAGGCACTGCCAATAAAATTTCTAGGTCTGTTTTCACCTTTGGATAAAAAGATTCTGCTTGTTGAATTAATTATGTTATCTCCAAAGTTTAAAAGTTCTCCTGCTTGTTTATCCAAAAAGTGCGCTACAGTTCAGCTTCTGATGTGATCGCGAGGTTCAGCTTTCGTTAGCCAGACTATAGAGAAATTGCAAAGTTTTCACGTAGGTAAAATCTGTTCTAGCTGCATAAATCGATATGATGGCCACAACTTTCATAATATCAGGTACCTACCTAACCTACACCTAGGTACGAACAACAATGTTTTCTTTTACAAATAAAATATTAAAACTAATTATAAAAAAAACACTCACAAAAAAAAATCCGAATGTCCATATTTATTCAACGTGACACTATTTATTATTGTTAAACAGAATGCACGTATCACAACACAATATCAACCAGATTTTTTAATATAGTTTGATATGGACATTGAATGAATATTTCTGATGGCCTACGTTTGGCTACATCAAAACAATAACGTCAAATAACTGCAAGCCGCTCGCAAACTATCTCCCACTCCCGCCGATTTGAATCTCTCACTCGCACTCGCAGCCGAGTATACGAGCGCTCGGCCGGATTCGGTAATCTTCATCCGTCGTCGGCTGGCGAGCGTGGCGCTTGCTTCTGCGTTAGCGCAATACATGAATGCAACTTGACCGGGCGCGCAGCGTGGTTTTTCCAAAAGTTAACACATAATATATTGTAAAGTCAGTCGTAACGTGACTGTAACATAACTTTTATCGACAACAGTAGGTATAGGCATACAAAATATGGGCGAGGGGGGAAGGGGGGGGGCAGCTGCTCTCCCCTGGGTACGCCCATGATCTTAAAGCCGTGCCTACCCATAAATGCACGGTTCTAAACAAAAAAATGTTTTTTAAAAAATATTTAATAATGCAACATTGTCGTTTTTTATTTATTTTAGTAACATATCTGGGCATCTTTCATAATTCTTATGGAATTTTCAAACAATGCTAAAAATAATTATTAAAATATTTTCGTTAAAATGCTTTTATTTTAATGCATTTTAAATGGAAGAAAAAATAATTATTAATAGATTTATTTATTTTATTTGTACAATTAAGCTAGAGTGTTGGTTTATAACATATTATTTAAACAATAATTTATTTTTATTTTTAGACATATTTTTAAATTTGGGTTTGCTTCAATAATCACGACGATATTGAGCTCTAACGACTCCCAAGTCGACACTCTAGTCAAAAGACATAGTTTTAAATACAGCTTTTCCTTTTACAAATAGTTATCTTAGCTGATAATAGGTGCCGTTAGTATGATCACAACTCATTTATCAGCTAGTATCGTTTTGCAAGCGTTGGCTAACCTGCTGTATCGGAATTCAGGCGGCAGTGAAGGGTTAAGCTAATCTCTGTGACCTTCTTGAGTCAAAGAAACATTAATACCATGAGCATTGGGATAAGAAGCGCCAATGTACAATTATGAAGATTTGCGTAGTTAAATATAAACATATTAATATATTAAGTAACTAAAATACTCACAAAATCCTAATTGCTGTGTGAATGAAGATAGTTGTTCCCTACTTACTTCAATGAGAGTATTACTCTAGTGATACATTATTTTCAAAGAAAAAACCACATGCTTCTCCATACACAAAGTGTTATGACATTAGCCCTTATTTACCTGAGGCAGTAAAACATGTAAAATTCTTCACTCTTATCTTACATTCGTGGGTTTTCTCATTCTTGAGCACTACACGTTGTAATAATATGTTTTAATATTCAGAGTATATGAAAACTACTCTACATTGAATTTTTAATCCACTTTTATAATAAATAAAAATAAACATTTCTGCTCATATCAAACATAGTTATTTTAAATAAAATTTGATCTAAATGTAATTTGGAGACGTTCTCAGTATATTTTTATATACTTTTTTTACGGTCTAGGATTTGACTCTCATTGGACCTTGGAATAAGTTATTTTTTTAAATATTAATGAACGATGTTTTTGGTATTCAAGGTGTTAAAATGTTAATTTTATTTTATTATCTTGTTAAATGTAATTACTTTTAATTTGAATCTGTTGCATTCTCGCAGTTTTCGCGCTAGTTTTAGAAGAAATGTATCAAATACCAAACAATAAGTATCCACGGTGATTACTTTTTATATAATTAACCATATGTGACTTTTTTTGCTTTCGAACAAGAGCCGATGGATTGTATAAATTTTGAGGTGGAGAAGTATTTACACAATATTATTTTACATCCTTGTGAATAACAAGTTTGTGAAGCACGGGTCGATGGAAGAAAGGGCGCACAAAGAAACTCAAAGATATAATTGATTATCTAACTGCTTGTCGTAAAGGGTAAGGTTTTTTTAATGGTATGCATATTACTGGCATTTAGGCTATCTGTATCTACTAATTTAAGTACAACGGATGAGTAGCGATATTATTTTATTTACTGTAGATATAATATCAAAATTAAGACACAAATAAATATTTATATATAACAATTTAGCGATTATTCTGATGTTTCAAGTAATTTTTTTTTTTTAAAAAAAGCTCTTAGTTGAAAGTAAATGTTACTAACACTCTGTAACGCACTTATAGTATGTTCAAAATCTCTTGTGCCTTGGCCGAGTTCGTATCACGCTAGTACTAAGTAATTTCAACTTTACAGGAACTAGCAAAGTTACTAGAGCTGATTAATTTACGCACTCAGTGATCAGTCATAGCGCTTTGGCAATATTGACCACGACATGGAGCCGATGATAAGTAAAATATATTTATAACCATTAAAGTTAATGAACTTTTGTGTTCCCTATGCCACAAAGTAAGTAGTTGATACCCGACCACATCCGTGGTATAGTGGTCAGATTTACTGACCTCAGATCCTGAAGTACCGGGTTCGATCCCCAATGCCCCTAATTCTGTCTGTGAAGCAGTAGGTCTGAAACGGAACCAAAATCAACCTCTTGAGGACAAATAAGGAGCTACTTGAATGTAATAAGTAGCGCTTCAGTCTAGAAAACTGAGATAGAAGGCTGGAGGGTTTGTTGTGCTGACCACATGACACCGTCAACCCGAAAATTTTGGCACTATCTTCACCAAAATATGGCAGCCTCTCTACTGGTATGGCCTGCTTGCAGGCTGACACCATGGAGATATTACTCAAGTTAAAATCTACCAATAGGATACAAAATTATTCCCAAAAACATTTATTTCAGGAAAATTGTGTAAATCCTATAGATGTTTGAAAACTGTAAACACCGTATTAAATAATATATACCCACTTCAGTGGCCGAGTGGTCTAAGGCGTCATTCCAGTGTTAAATTGGCCTGCTGTTGGCAGAGTGCTTGAGGTTCAAATCCTGGTCTGGTCTATTGAGGGTAGTTTTTCCTAAATTGTTTCCCCATCTCCCAAAATAAAAATGCTGTTAGATAACAACTCAAATGCTTCCTTCCTCATTACTATCCAATTAGATTATCATTATATGCGTATAACATGAACAGGTAGTATGACGCGGTGATATCAGTAATAAAAATAACAGATATATTTATAGTCAAAATTGTTCTAATCTTCGAAATGAAACTGCTTTTAAAATATTTTATTGCGTTTTTAGCCTTTAAAGTTTAAAAATTAATCAAAGTGGCCAAATTGGCACAGTGGCCAAATTTAACACATTAAATATTAGTTATTTTTTATTTTACCTGCTTACTAATAAACTCAAATAATAGTGCGACAAAATCGTAAACTACATACTCTCTCGTATAGGTTATTATATAGTTAGTGACAAAATCTTCAAAAATAAATTATCTCTAATTTTACCTTAAATATATTATTTCTCTGATAAATAAGTACAGTATTATTTATCAATACCCTCCCCAGATATTTATTTGAAAAAAATAGTTCAAGACCTTCTTTAAAAAGGTGAGTTATAAAGAAAGCAATGACCTGAGTTCGTTTCTACTCTGCTCAATAACATGACCCGGCTGCTAGGCCTTGTATCTATGGCCCATAGTTTTTATTGCAAGGAGGCCATCCTTAAATTACGTTAGGCTTTGTTACACGATTTTAGATCCTCCCTCCCTCACGTAAGCTCCCACCCACCTCTCTAGCTTACGTAATTTTTAAAGATTTGGTAAGTCATGTTATTTTAATCGTTTAGTTATTTTTGGAAATGAAGATGGGTAATATCCCACTTTGGTGGCCCCATGGTCTAAGGCGTCACTCTCGCAATAGACTAGTCTGCCGATGACTGGGAGATTGTGGCTCAATCATGATCGGGTGATATTTACTAAATATTTTCCCACTCTCTTACCACGTGAATGCGGGTAAACTTCCTCTAAATTGAAACGTATTCATCCCTAACCCACTGGCGTAATTAGTTCATCCCTAATCAGGCAGAATTAATGAAGGAAATGTACCCACATTTGCGTGGGAGAGTAGAAGGAAACTATTGTATAAGATATCCCCAAAATACCCTCATCAGAGATTTGAACCCCCAGACAGAAGCGTCTAGCTGGCCGGGATGGATAAGCTAATTTTTCTGCTCGAGAGTATGATTTTATTTTGACGTTTTATCTCCCCACGTTTAGTCCAACTTGGTCGCCTACACACTTTACGGTCTTGCACTACACTTTTTATCTCTATCAGTTCTAGGAAAAGTCTGCTTGCGACCTCGGCTGATTACCGGTCAGCCTCCCAATTGGTTAAACAAACCAGTAATGCTGCCGACCTGATGGCTGGAATCCACCAGTTTGTATAACGTTAGCAACGCCATCTATTTTGAGAGCTGAAAGCTCAACACACCGCCAGAGAGGGTAGGCAGGGCCTTAAGCCCGGTCCGTGGGTGATAAATCACGCACACAATCGGGACAGAAAAAAAAATCATAAATTCGTTTTTATAACACTCGTATGTTGCTATGAATATACATCCGTAAAGTTGGAAAAGCTGTTTAAGGCATTAAGCTCGTAATAAGCTTGGTCTCCATTGTGAGGGTGTTTGTAAAATTTTAATCTTACTATGGTTGCATTTACTTTAGCCTTTCCTCCTCGTCATTATATCTTAAAATTGCTAGTTTTTATCACCACGTATAATTACCTTTTCAGATTATATGATAATAATTACTATAATGTGGTAGGATGAAGAAGGGTGCATTTTAAAGGTAATATACCCGCATTTGCGTGGAGGGAGGATGGGTAACTACTTAGGGAAACAAATCCTCAGTAAACTCGACGGTAATTAAAATCCTAATCTTCCCCTAATCAGGAGGCCAATCTAACACGAGAGTGGTGCTTTAGACCATTCGGCCACTGAAGCAGGTAAGTTGTTAGTTAATCACCTTCGTGTTAAACATACAATTACTACTACTGAAACTAATATCACTACTACAACTAGTATCTGCTACAATCTATATTTTTATTTATTAATACTAGTGAGTTTTGGAAACAATAATTATTTGGTACATTTCAGTTAAAAAACTTTTAAGTAATTATTATTTCTAGTCATTAGGTTATTTAGTTACTTAATAAGCCCTAAATAACGGGGCTGCTTTAATCCTTCTGGTTTGTCCATGACGAAGAGGCTAAGGCAAAAACCTTTGCAACCATATGAGATAGAACCCTAACCTCTTCGCCAATGACAAACCATAAATAACTGTAACTGCCCGTTTATTTTTGGCCTATGTACCAATTAAAACCAAATTACTAGTAGATGCAGACCAGTACTATATTTACCATCCCTTACCTTATAATTTGCAACATTATGTAGAAGAGTAAAGAAAATGTATGGTACAAACAAAACAACAAAGAGTATTAACTTTAATCCCCATTCTAAAAAAAAAAAAGTGAAATAAAAGGGATAAGCACAAATGTATAAAGGTATACTGCAGCCCTGACACATTTTGGACCCAATATATGAAGTATCATTTTATTTCGAGACCGTGCAACCCATGGTAGATTTAGCCGCGACGTGTTGGGCTGATTATGAACTAAAGCCAGCCAGCTAAACACGTGGTACACATCGGCAGGCACGGTGAGATGAACGCTCGCGCGCACGCGCGCACACACACACACACACACACATACACACATACGTACACACAATCTCACAGAGGCTCAATATCACCCCTTGCTGTGCATCAACGGACAGAACAAATTCCAGGACAATTGACATGGCAGGGTGAAGGAAGAGAGAATAAGGGTTATGGTATGACAGAGAGAGAGAGAGCTCTGGGACATGTCTCGTTTGAAACTAGAACAAAATATATATTTCCCGTCACGGCTAAAAAGCTTTCAAATATTTAAAACGGAGCATGGTGAGCAGTTTCCTGTGAAATGGGTAGAGGGATAAATGTGATGCTCGTGTCTGCACGTGTCATCTGTGTGTGTGTGTGTGTGTGTGTATGTAGCTTTCATCCCTTTTGAACTAATTAATGAACTTAATCCAACTTTAACCCAACAGGAAATACTGGTTTGGCTTTTGATCTTCCTTTGGATCACCATTTCAAGGCAATGGTTGTCCACATTTTTTTTTATATAAGTTCATTAGTATTACTATTTTACTTACTCTAAGAAGAAAATCTATGGAAAGCTAGTTAATTCGCATGAGCTTGGAAGGAGGATGAGAAAACAATAACTATGAGTCACACGTGTAATAACACCTTCAGTTCACACAACCAAGAGTCGACCCCGATTGTCACCAACAATACAGCTTTGCACGTGGAGAGTGGAAAAGTGGACCAGGACAACGTTGATTCTTATGTTTATATAATTTTACAGCAACTAACGAAAACTCTTTTCCCCACAAAATGTTAAACAGGAAAAGCCGGATTCACATCCTTTTATATACAAATATTATTAACAATTACTGCTTTTATTTTATGATTTTACAAGCAATTCATTTTCCCTAGAACAACTTTTCAAATGTAGTTCCAACGTTGTACTTCCGCAATACATTCAATATTATTTATTTTTAAATACTGAACTTGTGTAGAAAAGTCATTTTTGCAGTACACACAATATTATAATGACATACAAAAATAACACGGTAAAAAAAATATGACTTACCACGTGATAAATATGATTTAAACCTCATCTAACACAAAGTGACAGAGTAAAAATATAGTAGGATATTAGTAGGAAAAAAGACCTTTCAGAGGTAAACTCCTACCGTGAATGAAGTATATTTCTTCATAGCATTTTACCCTTAATCCCATTCCTACAACGGAGAGACTATATATATAAAATAGATAGGCCTATATATATATATATATATATAAAACATACTTAGCATCATACAATAAGTTTTGACTTTAATTCAGAATACACAGTTACACCCTTGATCTAGGTTCCTCAATAGGTGTAGTTAATGCAGGAACCATTACCTATTACTTACTGGTATATTCTTTACCAGCATTTCTAGACCTCTTTCCCTCAACATATTGCAATTCTCAAATATTAAAACTCCACTTTTTGCCTGTATTCTGGTGATCTCCCGTAGTAAAAGATGGCTTCATGTTGGCAGACATCGCAATTTCAATTAATGATACAACGTTGTTCCAGGATAGCCAATTTTCAGCACAATATTATCCGTCATTATTTGCAGATTACAGTACCATATTTTTGTCAGCATGTAAACTTATGTCCCAAGCAACATGGTCCCATGCAGAACAATCTTTTGGAGAAAATGTGCGAGTATGTTATAACGTTGTTCTGGTCCAATCATCAATTATTATTATAACTTTTTTTTACCGTCTCTTACTAGCCGTTCAGGTTATACGCTTTAATTACTAATTACTCTAATGGACTAGGAATTGGGAAGGTTGAATTAGAGGAAGTGAACCCACATTTTAATGGAGGGAGAGTGGAAAACTATTTAGGAAAAACCACCCCAGTTCACACGACCGAGATTCGAACCTCGATCTCCCCGTCCTCAGCAGTTGAGCTCAACACGACAAGCGCGTTAGCCAACTACGCCACCGAGGCGGGTTAGTGTGTTAGAGATTACTAAGATTTAAATTTTAGAATGTGTACCCTCATTTGAGTGAAAGGTGACTTTAAATTCATTTTGGGGACACCCTCAATACACCCGACCGAGACTAGATCTACAATATCCCTGCCATAGATATTCCAGTTCATCACGAAAACCATGTTTTACACAGTTCAAACATCGAAATGGGCCACGTTTAGTTAAGCTTAGCACAATTTCATGTAGTTTACTAAGTGTTACGCTAAAGCAACCATTTTGAAAAAAGTAAATAAATCTCATAACAATTGTATTAATATTATAATGTCATAAATATATTTATTTAATTTTTTCTGTGGGCAATATTGACTGGGTAAAAGGTTTCCGAAATAAATAAAAGTCACTGTGGTGTTATTCCAAAAAGTAGGCCTACCACAAAACACCAAGTCAGGTTTACACAATGTTCGAGCTAATAAGGATTGAAAGTGTCATAAAAGTTTTGAAATGTTGGACCAAAAGGGGTTTATATTTTAGGGAATAATTTCAACTTATTTTAACAATAACTGGTAAAATCATAATCTTCCTTTAGGATACCATTGTCTTGTAGTGATTTGTAATTTTTACCAATATATACGCTAAGAGTCAATTCGGAAATATATAATGAATAAAAAAGAATCGTGTTCGAAGTTTTCTGAAGTTTATGAAGACGCTAGAATATCATAATGTTCATACATAGCTGGAAGTAGGCTATTACATTTTTAGGATGAAGGCCTTTAAAAAAGAAGAAAGTGTATTTACAATCTATAACATTGGTTGACAAATTGAAACTTTTTTTCTGTATCTGGTTTGTAAATGGTTGGATATAACAAATTTTCGGGTGCTGAATTCAGTGGAAAAATCAGATTATCTCTACTAAGTCAAATTTCCAAGATACACAACACTAATACAAATACAATAATACGACATTATCAATTATTTACCATTTTAAATACAAACAAAACATAGCCCTCAGAACTTACCTATGTTTTCTTGATAGCGTAAAAAACTAATTTAACCAAAAAACAACACTAAAATATTCCACATTAAGCCATAATATTAATATTTACAAAGTTTAATATAATTTTTTCTTTGACAAAATGGGATGAAGATGCTTTTCTTATGTAAGGTATTTCATCAGTCTCCCTAAAAAGAAACCAACCGATATTATCCATCATAGAAGGGTTCCAGTGTCCTTTGTAACGATGCTCCATGGTCAAGATATCTTGGTGAAAGCGTTCTCCCTGTTCATCACTAACAGAACCACAATTTTCTGGGGAAAAATACATGATGCGAGTGTAAAAATTGAGTTTTTAGTGACATTCTACACCCCATGTTCTTGTAGTTGTCCAATAGACCACTCACGATGGAAACATATCTACGAGTAGTGTCTCTTCTGTTGCCCAAAAAGCCGTAGAGAATGGCTTTGAAAGAGTACCAGGCATCTAACTCAATATTTATAAGCCTAGCATCAGAGGTTGAATCTTTCAACAATGTAATAATTTGTGGCCCAATAAATATACCTTCTCTTAGCTTTGCTTAGCTCAACTTGGGAAACATTTTTTTCAAATGATTAAAGGCCTGCCCTTCTTTATCAAGAGCTTTTACAAAGTTCTTCATCAAGCCTAACTTTATATGAATCGGAGGCAAAATGGTTTTACTCGGCTCAAATGATCGAGTAAATTTCGCATTTTAATTTCTACCCATGTATAATTTCCTCAAATCCCATTCCTTGATTTTGTAGTTGTTCTTGGTGTCTCGGCTGTCCCATAAGCACAAAAAAAAACAATATTTTATGAATCCACCCTGTAAGCCTGTAAGCAGTGGAACAACTTTTAAATCACAGCATATCTGCCAATCATAATCTTTATATTTGATTCCCTCTATCTGCAAAGCCATACTTGCAAAGTTTACCTCATGTTGACAACATGCACATAAGGAACTGTTGGAAGTTTGTTGCCATTATGCAATAGCACTGCTTTTAAGCTTGCATGAGATTAATCAATATTCTCCACTCATGTGGAGTATGTTGAACACCCAACCACATCATCAACCCATTCATGTCCGTGCACACACACAAATGAATTCTTAATTTCAAAATATCTAGACAAACAACTATTTCTTGTCCTAAAACTTGAAATTTTGTACCTTTCTCTAGGAGGTTCCATTGTTGCAGTCCAAAACCCAACAGTTCAGCTTTCTGTTTAGAAAGTTTCAAATTATTGACCAAATCGTTTAGTTCCTTCTGTTCCATGATGTGAGGCGATCTGTCATGAGCTTCATGGATTTACTCTTCCAAAGGTTTTCCATCTCCTGATTCACTATCCTCTTATGGTTCTGATGCAGTGGTTTTCAAGTGACAATCACGAACAGTTAAGCCTTCCCAATGAGGCACAGGCATATGAACTGAAAAAACTTAGGATATTTAACTGTATGTTTAGTTTTACTGGAATGTACGGCAATATTTGTCAGGCAAAAATAGTAGTCCATATGATCTTTTGGATCGCAGCAAACCATTGGCACAGCAAATGGCAAGGCTCTGCGGTTTCCTTTCATCCATTCTATAAGGTTGGTTGTGCAGGTTATGCAAGTAATATGAGAGGCAAAGGGTTTATCCTAATCTCCAGGACACAATTAAAGTACAGTTTATAAGCCTTCTTAAATAGGTCAGTGATTGGATTTCTTTGGGTTTTTGGAGTGAACTTACCACATATATAGCAAGCAAAATTTATTGGGGTAGTTTACACAACCACGAAGTTTAGCAGCTGCCATTACGTTAATAACACTGTAATAACTATAATTTAAAAATATCAGAACATCTCACTAGCTCACATAGGAAAAACAAAAACACACAATAACACAAACTAAGGTATCAATAAAGATAAATATACAAAGTGACTAACACCAGTCAAGTTTCAACACGCAATAAACAGCAGGGCTAACGTGGCTAGCTGGACCCCCTCTAACAGCCAATGGCAGTACCATTCATTCCCCTTAAACTAAATTACCCCGCCGTCTAGTGACACTTTTTAGAACTTCTTCCATCATATCCAAATACAGAGTGCAACCAGCAAAGTCAGTGATAATTAATGTAAAAAATATATATATTAACGCAAAAAAAAGTAAAAATCTCAAATATTCTAAAATCCCTACGTGACAGAGCATTTTCGAAGGTAGATTCGGATTCTACAACTAAAAATACTCTATTAATTTATGTTTCACACAGTATATTCAAAATGGCTGGTAACCAATGAATTAAACTTGGGAGCGACTTAAACTAAACATTATTTCTACTTTATTATTTCACTTATTTTAAGGCACATTTACTTTATAAGTTACTTAAAATAGTCTTGTGAGTTCTAAATTACCTAGCTAAGGGGTACCCAAAATCCAGAAAGTATGAGCAATACTGGTGACCCCGACATGGGGGGTTGCGAAATGAGGAGGAGGGTCAGATATAGGTCAAATTCCCCCCATGCGCACTTGGTTATGGTGGTGGGGGTGAGAGGAGAATAATAAGTACTCCACATTATGATAATGTTTTATCACATTCTCTTTCTGGCAAACACAGGTGGATTCAATTAGAGTTCTTCTCAAGCATGTCCTCCTTTGAATCAGATTACGTAGTAGATAGACTCAACTAGCAGACACATAGTATTAAAAAATGTAAATAAACACTCACATTACCTATCGACTTTGGAATGTTAGGCTACTCGAAATAAATGTGCTACCAGTACTATACAAAAGTTGTAAAATAAAAAATAAATACATTTAGAAGAATGTGCAGGTAAAAAGTAAATCAAAATTTAAAAAAAACAATATAATTTAAAAAATCAGTACTAACATTCTTAGTTAATTTTACCTGTATTGTAGGCTAATTTACATATCTTCCACTGTTATTAACAAACACAGCATATATATATATATACATATATTTAACTAACCTAACCTAACATAGTATAAGTTTATAGAGTTTAACGACCTCTAATTTATTACAAATATTAAGTCACAACGCTAGGTAAACATTACTTTTACATCGAACAAGGCCCAATAGTTCGTAGGTTGTTATTTGGGTGTCATTCAAATTTTAATTAGGTTACATTTTGATCAATTTTGTGGATCACGGTTGAATACTAAATTTTCAGAACTGACACAGGTAAATAGTTATAAAATGGTAAAGCAATAGAAGTAAATAAAGTACTATATATAATCGAGTACGTAATTAGTATGATTACATCAATGATATAATGCAGGATGATAAAATATAGTTAATGAGAATATTTTGGTAGTTATATAATCCATTCTTTCAATAGTTAGATTTAAATCATTTTAATTTGTAGGCTAACTATGCCGTCAGCTTCCACAAAACCAATAATTTTTTTTTCAGCCGTGGAGTGGAAGCAAACAACTGACTCGCTCATAATTTTGAAACCAGTTGGGAGAAAAATGGTTTTCCGCGAGGCAATCATTTATCACCCTAAACAATAATGTATTTCTCTGTTTGCATGTC
Organism: Timema douglasi; assembly: GCA_901482245.1. NCBI lineage: Eukaryota > Metazoa > Arthropoda > Insecta > Phasmatodea > Timematidae > Timema > Timema douglasi. The sequence goes on along the minus strand of CABEEJ010003555.1, from coordinate 58,827 downwards.
ACTGCTAATTACTAATCTGTAAAGTACACACTAAAAGATACTTTATTTCTTCTTAATGAATAAAGCGGACACAAATGTTTTGTTTATCAATTATTGACAAACGATTTTTATACAAGAGTGTAGATTTTGTAATGTTTGTTATTGACATTTTACAAACAAACGAGTAGGTTTTGAATATTCTGGTCCATTTCTACATAGTAATGTGCTTAGTATATGTTTGTTCTGAGAAGATGAAGCATATTATTGCGTGTATATGCTATAACATATTTTGTACTTACATATACGTATACATTTACTTTAGGAAAGTATTTGTCTATACTTTCCTAATTTTGAAATCCCGTACTACCGTTGGACTGGGTATGTAATCCACTTTCTGCTGCCACGGCGCATATCGAAAACAAAAGAGTGTTCAGCCAAAATGTTTGGCTTTTTAAGTGTACCATTATCTTAAAGCTTTGAAATTTTGTAACAAATTGCAGCAGACAGCATAGTAGCGTAGCTGAGTACTTTCGTATATGATTTCCAATATCTACGTAGAAACTCAATCATAGCTGAGTTTAAATAACACATCTAGTCGGCCAGATGTAGATAAATACATAATTTTCTCTTTTTTTTTTTTGTTACTGCGTCCCACTACTTTTTCAAACGATACACATATTTATCAACCACGCTAATGTGTTAGAGAATATGAAGGTTGAATGTAGAGGAAATGTACTCGTATTTGTATGGAGGAAGAGTGGAAAGCCACTGAGGAAAGAAACCCTCAGTATATCTGACCGGGAATAAAAACCCTTATTTCCCCGTCATCAACAGTTTGGTATATTGTGAGCTTGACCCTTTAAACTATTATATTACCAAAGCGGGTTCCTGTTGAATAGTAATAATCTGCTTCAACATTTTATCAACAGATAGTTTCAGGCCTAGTTATATCTTCATCGCCGGGGATTTTAAACCTTTTCAGAGAGAAGCTTTGATATGAAAGGCGATGAACGGTTAGTCTTGAAACAAAATGGCAGATGTAAATTTTAATATTATTATGTGTTAACGGGATGTCGAAGCAAAATTCCAGTGCTATTAGAGTGGTGGTTTCTGCGGGGAAGATTAACATACAAAGACGAACTAATATATATATATATATATGTGCAATGATAATATATTATATATTAATGTGCAATTCTCTAATACCTTTCATCAACGTATTGGACATTTTTGTACGAGCGTTGACTGTTATTTTCCATATATATGTTTTCAAATAGGTTGTATGTATTAGTATTAATAGGACATGATAATCTTTTGGTGTGAACTACCAAGCGAATAACAATGCACAAGCGTGTATATTCATACGCATGATGTACTATAGCCCAGTTAATCATGATGTGAAAAACTAAACCGCTTCCGCTCATGGCAGCAGCCAAAGTGGGGAGATTAGAACCATTACACGCAGATCTTACCACAAACAATGGATCTTCCTCAAACCGTATACGGCTTCAATCAACCAGTATCCCCACAAATTATCGCAATGCTATCACACTGGGAGAGCTACGCTTTATTACGAGGGACACATAATTTCATAATCTACGCGCGTCGTGACACAATAGTCCGTGTGTATAGGTAGGAAGGGAGGAAAGGGTCAGTGGAAGGGTTGCTACCACCATCATTATCCAGTACAATGCTATGGTTAATCCCCCAGGGTGCTAGTGATGTAGGTGAATAGTGATATACTCCCTATACTGTGTATAAATTGTTTTTCAGTCAAATTTTATAAGCAAAGTATAACACGGTGCCAACAAACACGTTTACAAGTAATATCGTCTAAAAAGGTGTTAACACATAAATGGAAACACAAAATACTAATCAAGCTTTTAACCTTAGTTTAATGCCTGACAAGTAACATACAATTTCCAACCGTACTGAATAATAGCACCTACCTGTTCACACCAACATAAAAACAAGTACAAGCCTATGCATTTATACCTTCATAAGTTAACAGAGGGGTTTCCGAATGTAATTAGTTACATAAATATACTATCCTCATCCGCCGGAACGGAAAACCAGGGAACAAAAGCTTTGGCCTGGCATACAAAATAAACAACGGCAGGGTGTAAAATGAGGCGTTGTCAAAGCTTGTTATTAGGGGTTGAAGAGAGGGAGCGAGGGGCTGAGGGAAGAGACGGTATACCGTGTACCACCACGCACAAACTAGGGCGGTCGATCATCAAAATGTGTACAATTAGCATTCGTTGTTGTTCCAATGATACTCTACACCACACATGTTACCACGGAAATAATACAATTAAAAATACATATACCTATATATTTTAATTAAGATGAAATAAAACTAAACTAGAAAACAATGTCGAACCCGCAATTCACTTTGTGTTCGATGAACTAACATATATCGTTAATTAATACAACAGATACTCTGACGATTTCACTTCTACCAATTAAAAATAGCATGAATATATTGGATGGTTGTAAATGATATACCCCGTATCACAAAACTGCGACCCCAACATTAATTTTAACAATATTTTTAATTTTTACGAGTTTATTTTTAGTGTGATTAAAAATACTTGGCGTGGTATATGACACATACCAAAAATTGTTAATTAATTTTTTAATTGCAAAACAAAATACTGTTATATTTTACATTTAGGAACTTTATAAAACTATAAACCTGTAAAATGATGGTACATCAGCAATCACGAGCTTTTGAAGACCGTGGAAAATACCATCGAGACCACAAAGAGTTGGACAGTTTAATTTTTTTTAATGAGTCCATCATTTCTCTTTTTCACCAACTTATTCAAAATTATTTGTGTCGATAAAATACCTACATAGTTGTATGAAAGAAAAAATAAGAAATAATACTTAAAACATTTTAATGCCCAACAAATTTTAATATATTTGGTAGCCAAGTGTAATACCAGCTGATTTGATGTATTTTCTTTTAGAACCGCATAGTTATACAAGTTCAAGCTAAACGTATTTGTAAAAATTAAGATAATGAGCTAGGGTTGAGGAAGGTTGAATTCTAGATGGCATATGCCTGCATTTTAATAAAAGGAAAAGGGAAAAAAACGTTCTAAACATACACGATCGTGATAAGAACCCCAATACCCCTGCCATTAGTAAACTAGTCAACTGCGAGTGTGACGATTTATACCAGGGATGGTGAAATTTTTCCGCTCAGTGTGCCACTTAAAAAAACAGTTTTTTAACAGGTCTAGTGTGGTTATATAATTAATTAATATTTATAAATCAAAATTTGCCAACTGAAATATTATTAAATGTGATAAATAAATCAAATAAAATTGTAAATATTTTATAATGCCTAAATTTTACAGAAGGGATATTAATTAACTCGCCAAAGTAAGTGTGTGTGTGTCCCCCCCCCCTCCCCATAAAAGAAGAGTTGAANGTGGAATTTGAATTTCCGTCTGTCTGTCTGTAAATTGAAGTAGAGCCTAAAATATTCTGCCGATTGGGCTTAAATTTGGTATTAAGGATTTTCATAGAATTGTTCTGAAAGATTTTCGGAATTGGATATTTAACCCTAAAATTGAGGGTAGTTTACTGAAGGGTGTTGATTAAGATTATTAATAAAATTGCTATTTTCATTTTCCCACGAAAATGACTTTTAGGATACTTTACAGATGCGGAAATTTTCGTCTCCCAGCAACTATTTGAGATTTAAAATAAATGTACTATTAAAAATTAAAAACTTTTGTTTGAAATATATCATTATAAAACCAATAGTTTCTGAGATAAAGGCAAATATAATAAAACTATTTTGTGAGCTTTAGTTGTAAAAAGATGCTACTTAAGTCTTAACGCAATAATTCTCTAATACCATAGAGTAAGCAAATAAGTTAGTCTCTCAAATTGTTTATGTTATTTTTCCTTTAACCTCTTAGGGGAAATTTTTATAGGACAATTAATGCTCTATCGCTATCATATTTGAATTCAATAGTCAATATTTACCTTTTTTATTGTTGTAAATTTATAAATGAGGAATTTAATTCCAATGCGATAAACTGATGGTATGAACTAAAGGTGTGAAAAACCTAATAAAATGTCAAAAATTTTAGTTGGAAATTAATATTTTAATGTGAATTTTTGGCCCTGGTGAAACCAGTATTAATTTCTTTTATTGATCCAAATATACTAATGAGGACTTTAATACTTTAACAATAAAATTATAAAATTTAAAACAAGGAGTCAAACAAAGTTTTACGTTGGTATAGCTCAGTAATGTTTGTTCAGGTTTGCTAGTGTATTTTATTTTGTTTCACACGCATTACGAATTCTTAATAAATATCTCCAATTTTAAACAATGGAGTGAGAAAGTCCGTGCGGATTTCTGTACTATTTATTTTTTTCATGTTGTTGTGCCACTGAAATCGTGTTCACGTGCCACCTTGTGGATCATGTGCCATAGTTTTGACATCCCTGCCCTAGTCTATGCGGCCACCAAAGGAGGTGGCTTGGTGTCGTTGCTGGCACTACACATTCTGACTCGCAAATACGCATCTGTACTTTGTTGCACTGGGGGCTATTATTCAAATTTGAATTTTTCAGTTATATAGTTTTTTAAATTGTTATTTTACAATCTTCCTTGTAAAAAGAGTTTGGTATAGTAAGTCCCTTCCTATCTCTTACGTATAAGACAAACTTTTTTTTTTTTGCATCCCACTTTACTACCTGTTGGGGCTTTACATACCTATAGGCTAGGGAGGTAGCGATGACACATGTATATGTTAGAGGAAATAAGCTCACATTAGAGAAGATGTGATGGGAGAGAATTGGAAAAAATCATAAACCATTCAGGAAAATTATCCTTATTAAACCATTTCTGAGATACAAACCTTGACCTCCCCAAAATTGTCAAACCAGACTAGATGTATCTGATATGTAATCCTCTTAACCACCGATCCCAGTACGTCATTACCAGCCAATGTGTTAAACTAGAAAATAATACCAAAATGAGCATCTATATTCCATATTTTAATATATAATTTCAAATAATTTTTTGTGGTGGAATAAAAATACAATTTTATCTTCGTTTATAATTAGTGGTTTTAAATATAAATAAAATATTATATTAAAACAACTTTAACGAGGGGTTTATACAATTCAAAAGAACTGAGATTATATCAAGCGAAATAAAATAGCTCTTCAAAAGAAAAAAACTAATTTATTCTTTAGTTTCCTCACTTACTTGATATATCAGTAAAAAAAATTAAAGCACTATTAAGTACAGCCCGGTGTATTTTTATCATCGTAGGGGTGGAGTAATTTAATTCCCCATACAATTATTAACCTGGACATTGTAAATAGCCCACCTTCTCGTAATTACTCAGTTTTTTTTAATACTTTCCTACAAATCCTTTACTAGATTAAAGAAACAACGAAGGGGGGAAATACTATTTTTTGTCCGTGCACATCTACGCGTGTGGCCTCACTGGAGTTAATGCTAAAAAAACATTAGGACTCTAAAATAATATATATTTTCCTCCTACCCTAAAACTTAATGTTTTCCTCCCATATGCTGTAGACTATATAATTGCGCTATTGCCAGGCATGTATATAAGACTAGACATCAAATATTAGGTTAAAATCCTCTGCTTTCAAATATAAAGTGAGTATATTCCCTACTGTGAGTAACGTTTTTATAATAAAAAAACATGTAATCCTTAGAAGTCATAAAAAAAATTCAGCTTCAATTATTTAATAAGGGATTGTGTTCATATTTATTTGCAAAAGAAATAGTTATACACTTTAGTATTAGAGAGATAGGAATATGAGACTTAACTACATAATATAAATGGAGGGTGAATTTTAGGGAACGCGTCTGGATTCACCTAAAAACTACTGGGCCTTAAAAGTCAAAATCAATCACATTAGTGCATACTTAACTCTTGTGTTTGAGACATTTTTGTGTGATTGCTTTTCACCGCCTCTTAATACCGTTTGGGTTATATGCATATGTAAATTATGCTAATATAATAGGAATAAGGAAGGTATAATTTTGAAAAGAGTGCACCCACATTTGCTTGGAGGTAGCGTGAGAAATAGATTAGGAAAATCATTCTCGGAGCACACAACCCGGATTTTAGCACCAATCTTTACGTTACCATTAATCAAGTTCAACACGAGAGTGACGCGTTAGACCACTCGACCACCGATGTGGATTAAAGGTTTGTTAATCCTGATGTTAGTACAAATAATAGTAGAGTTTTTGTTCCGATTTTTCTAAATGCAAGATTCTGTAAGTACATAGGCCAAACATTCCAGGAAACTTCTTGACAAGTAATGAGTGACCCGGGGAGTAATATATGTTCATTTTTAATTTAACGGAAAGCAAACATCTATTTCTGCCACGAACAAAAACAAGTCCGCTTGAAAAAAACAAATATTGTAATTTTTGTTGCCAATAACTATTATGGACAATTGTTTATCTAACATCAGTGGGCTAGCCCTCCAGCTCTAGTCTGGTTTGCAGGTAAGAGGTAGGTCAAGATTCGAATCTCAGCTGCGTGTACTGAATAATATTTTTCTTAAATGATTAAATTATTTACCAGTAGCTTTACGCAAATTTGCATGATTTTTTTTATAAACTATATCTTCCTGATCTTTATTCTTCTCGCATAAATGTGTCACTTGTTGAGTTTAATATGCGGGTTTACTTATGACTTAATAAAACATTATTTTCTAATTGCTTACATATTGAGAGATAATTCTCTTGAAAATTGATAAACTTGTAGTTTTTGTGAAGCAGGCACTATATTGGATGTAAAGTTTGATATAAACGGACATGGCACTATATATTACGCCCATCACAGGGGGGGAAGGGGGTGACTATTCGTATCATGATACTCGGCCCAAGACTTTAAGGAGCCGGGGGACGCGTTTCACAAGTTTAAAAAATTGTATTTAGATAAAAAAAATTAATTATAAAATAACATGAACGACAAGAAATAAAATGCTTATCCATTCTAAGGAATAGTTTGTGCTTTGTCCACAGATCGAGGTTTGAATCTCAGTTAGGAGCACTGAGCGTAGTTTATCCTAAATGGTTCTCCCCTCTCCCTTTATAAAATTCTGGTACACTTCCTCTAAATATAACCTACCTTGTACCTAATACCATTTTCGTAATCAGCGCATTAGCCCGAATGGGTATTATGATGTGGCGCTAAAAAAACTTAGAGGCATTTGCAAACTGTCACAATAGTAATTATATTACTGGTTAGGCCCCATCTTCTCTTCCGTTTCGACATTTTTAGAAATGTCCCAGATCTTTTATTTCTGTACTGAAATTAAGCTTGACACAAACGATAGGTGGCCAGTGAATCAAGTTTAATTTAAATTTCACCAAGTGCGTAACTTTTCAATGTTCAGTTGAGAATTAATTTACATGCCTTGCTTTTATTTGTAAAAGTGACAACAGAGTTTTTAAAAACTTACAAACATAAATCGTGCAGCCGTGGCATAAAGAGAGGGGGCATTTCCCCCTGTAAATATTTTGCCTTCCCTTCCTCCTTACTCTCCCCTTGAGTAAGCCATTCCTTCTGTAGATATATTTAGCTCACCTCTGATATTCTCGAATATTTTTTTAAATCACCACGTCTTATTACCTGCTCACGTCATATGAATATTCCTATATTATAACTAGTCTAATGGGGTATAGATGAGGAAGGAAGAATTTTAGAGGTAATCTACCCATATTTGCGTGGAAGGAGAGCGGGAAATTGTATAGGAAAATAATCCCTTGTAGACTTGACGGGAATCAGAACTCCGATCTCCCTTTCTCCAGCTGATCAGTCAAACACAAGAATGACGCTTTAAAAGATAATTCAGCACTAGGCCACTGAGGTAGGTTTCTTGACAATTAAACTAAAAGATGGTTTAGTATCAAACATGGCATAGCTTCTAGAGACATTCAATTTTCAAAGGTTTTACAGGAAAGGATCACTCCAAATAGTTATTAGAGGAATCTAATTTTCAAAAAAAACTAGATAAAGATTACTTCAAATAACTTCTACAGACATCGAATTATCAAAGGTTATTCTGGCGAAGACCCTCTAAATATCTTCTAGAATTATTTGTTCGTCAAAATTTTTAAGGGAAATGATATTTTAAAATTTATTATAAAATTATCAATTCATCAACCATTTGCGGGGGAAAAAACACTTCAAATAGCTTCTATAGTAGCCATATAGTTTCCAAATAATTCCAAGTGATCACCATTCTGAAAAGCTTTTATAGGGGCAGTCAAACTTTTAAAAATGTATGGAAGATGACCCCTGAACCCTCTGAGTAGCGTCTAAAATATTTCAAAATTCCAAAAATTGCCACAGAAGGGGACTATAATATATCTTAAATAAGAATCCAAATTTCAAATATGGTCTGGAGAAAAACCACTCTAAATAACTTATAAATTTGCTTAGTTAAAAAAAAATGGCTGAGAACTGCCAAGCCAAATTTTTTATAAATATTTATCGCATGAGGGTCCACAGTCTTCCTTTGGCTTGAAAGCAAAAGCCTCTAAAAAACATTTCTTTTGCATACATCCCCCCCCCCTCCCTTTTCCAAAAATAAATTTATGTCACCATTAAGGTCTAGTAGTACTAAGAAAGGAGAGCCCGCGCTTTTCCAATGGTACTCAACCCGGTTTAAGGACCTGGCAGGCCTGCTATATATATAGTAAGGTTCTGTTTGAAAGGAACTCTCAGAACAAAAATTTATGCATTCATATATATATATATATACTTTTTGTGGTCAACATTTATAATATTTTACTTAATTATTATTTTTTAAATATATACCAAATAAAAGTCTAACAGATCCTGATCAAATGACTTGCAGTTTAAATGCTTGAGAGGAGTTTTATTAATCTTTTTAAATGTCCAAAAAGTTCCTTCCTATCTATATAGGAATGCACACTCTTATTAACAAGGGTAGTAGGAAAGCCAGAAGGCAGCACATTATATATTTTGTATAGAAACATACAGGCAAGAGTCGTAACAACTCGCCAAGGTCTGACTGGCGTTGGAGGAGGGGAAGGGGGCAAGGGACACACTATGCAAACATTAGCATTCACAACTCAACTCTCCGCCCTCTCCACCACCTCCTCCCCTAACCCAGTTAAACACACCACCATAACACCCCCTTTTCACACTTTTCTAGCAAGCTCTAAACATCACCTCTGACCAAGTGAGTTCATTATTTGCACAATGTCGACACAAATGTCAAGATGATGACTTTTAAACATGACCCACTTAAACAGTTGTAGAGCAGCAGAGATATTTTGACTGCATTGGCGTACCGAGGGAGGGCGTATTTTCATTTCTCTGTACTTAACTGGAACTTTACGAGTATATGGTATCTATAGACACACTATTTTAGAAATAGCTTAGCAGCAATGATCACATGGTTTGAGGCGTGAAGCTCTCAATAATTTCTGTTTACGGTGCTGAAAAGGTTTAGGTTTGAATTAGGGGATATTAAGGGAAGTTATACAATTATCAATCCATGCTAGTTAGAGTACACTTCCACAAAACTAGTCTCCTAAACACCCATTAAATTAAGTCGTTGTTAATTCGCGTGTATGTATTTATAGAAAACCAAACCATAAACTCTAGGACTGAGCGTATGATCATTGACATTTTGAACCCTTTTAAAATTATTTGGTTCTCTATATCCTACATTTAATTTAAGCAAAGTATTATGTCACCACACATCCTACAAAAATTAAATTAACCTAAATCGTAAACTTCTCCAAACACATAGACATCATTGTGAATGATTTTAATATGTGGTTCAACACCTCAGCTCAGTCTGTAGTGTGTCTGTCTACTGAGCTAAGGGTCCCTGGTTCAATTCCTAGCATGGTCGAAAAATTGATCATTGGTGAGATCTGGGTTTCCTCTTTCACAGTGATGAATTAATGGCCTGGGGCTAAATGTTGTGTCTATTCTAGATTGAATTTAGTTTATAAGTCGTGTGCTGATATAAATCAATTGGTTCAGAAAGTGCACTTAAAATAACTCAAACAAAAAAATATATAAGGAAGATATAAGCTAGCTGATTAACAAATAATTTATCATTTAATATAATCTGAAGATAAATTTATGGTTTAGCAGGATTCAGTAGAAATTTAATTAAACCATTCTTAATATTCTATACTTAGGATTATACTATTTCTCTTGGAAATCCCTCTATTAAAAATAGGAAAACAACGAGATTACCAATAAATAAATCTAAGTTAATACTATTTGTTTTAATTTTCCCACTATTAAAAAGTATAATCATTAAATACGAAATAGAACAAACAAAACAAACATGAAAAAAACCATACATACCACACCCAGTGCGGGTTGCCACCTTATCAAATTTAGTAGCCTAAATATACACGTATTTCATGGTAGCCATTAACTTCGCATAACTTTAATTAAGTTGTTGAGGAAAAAATATTAATAATTTGGAAGCTCTTTATAATTAATGTCTCCACTCAACAATTGTATTCTATTTACGTATTTCAACCAAACTCTGGAACATTCTGAGGAAACCCCAACGAGCCTTCAGGTTTCTTCTTCCTGGTCAAGAAATGTCTAAAACTTTAAAAATAATTAACACTATTTGGCCAGTAGGAATAAATAATTCTGACATTGTATTACTTTAACTGATTTATCATAATTTAACAACTTTTTAATTTTCGTTAATAATCGGGGTGAGACATAAGAAACTAGAAGAGGAGGGGGAGGCGGATGTGTTTAAAGTTTGGAAACTATGCCTATACTATATAAAGATGAGTGCTATTGCAATTCCTTTAAAATCCTACTATTTTTTTTTTATTTCGTTTTATAATTTAATTCACTAATAGTATGTAGCTATAATTAAATATTGACCATGCCAATGGGACTTAAAACAAGAGAATAACATACGCATTAATAGCCAAGCTCTCAGAAACGTTATATTCTCATTTCACGGTGATAGTTGACAAGGACGTTCGAAGCTTGAACCCTGAAGAGATACTGGGGGTGTTTTCTTTATAATTTCACCACGTTCATACAGATGTATTATGGCTGAGCATCCTCATCCCTAACCCTTAGGTTCAAACTATAATAGCCCTTGTATTTCCGGTACTAATAAGATAATATATCAGAATAGTTAAATCATCTCTAAAAGCACAAGAGGCCAACAACACAAGTGGGGGAGGTGTTGCAAAAGGGGTGTTCGCTTCTCACTAATACCACAGGATTAATACTTGTGACAACATTAATCCCAAAGAGGTATTAAACAGAAGGGTAGAGAAGTCTCTTTGTGGCTCAGGTGTGGTCAACCTAGGTCTGCGTCCTTTTAATAATGCCAGGAGACCTCTAAAATGGAAAAAAATTGTATGACACAATAATTGTACATACGTCCTCTTAAAATATATTATAGATTGTGATAATATTGACGAAAATAACTAGATATTTATATATGTAAAAAAAAACACGAAGATATATTATTATTTGTTATGTATCACCAGGCACACTTCTGGACAAAATAATAGAGTTACTTTGGAGATTCCCAAATTTTGAAATCTCTGTCATTAGTAAACTATCCTTATATGATTTTTTTACCTCCTGAAAAATAAGTGAAAAGTTTTTTTTTATGTCTAACACTCCCAAGATATCCATTTTAAACAACCATTCTAAAAAATTTTTAAAAAATTTTGAATTTTAAAAAATCAGGTCTAGTGAACTTTCATTTAAAAAATAGTCTCCCTGGAAAACTAAAATACACTGCTATTACTTGTTTCATGCACTTTCAGATATGAATTTTAAGATAAACTATTTGGAGAATTCTAAAAATTATTTAAATTTTTTTAAGAACCCTTATTTTTAACTATACCCTTATTATGGAGGTTAGATTTTTGTATGTAAGAAAACCTTTAACAATGACCATATAACATCTAAATATCAAGTTTTAGCCAAATCTATAAAGATTTTTCAGATGTAGCCCCAGGAACAAACAAAAAGACATGGAGAAAGACCATATTGTAAGACCCACTTTTTTGGATTCGGGGGAATAAAAAACTTTTAGATTCGTAACTACCATGAGCCAGTTTTCTTACGAATAAAATACTTTCTCTGTAAAGAATAAAACGTAAAGATAATAAATATTATGAATTTTATTAGCCTTCAAATAATCAAGGCCATGATTGTTTGGTCAGGACTGTCAGTGACAGGGTGGTTGTTGTTAAAATCAAATCCGGGTGTTTAAATGTGTTTTTTTACCCTCCTTACAAATGCAGATATATTTTTCTCTCTAAAATTTTACCTTCCTTGTCTATATTCATTTAATGTGAATATAGTAATAGCCTAAGACAAGTAGTAGCACAAATTGCTCATTCTACTTTATTAAACTTAAATGTTGCAAGTTTTTCAGTTATTTCACTTTAAATTCTTGAAAGGATAAAGATAACCCAACTTCTCACATCTATATGGCATTACATATTTATAAAAACACAATGCTCAAAGTTCTTTATATAAAGTGGAGTTGAAATTGTTTTGATGAAAATGTGTAGTTGATGAACAACGACAGTCAAAGCAAGCTGCCTTAAGGCGTACGGCGTCGCGTTACGTCAACGCGGGCGTGGGTGCGTTGTGACCGCAAAGCGTCACCGCCGCTCCGGGCCGCACGTCTTGTCTGTAAGGCCGCGACACCGCCAATCAATTCAGGAACACCTCAAGGGGGTGCACGTCCCCTCAACTCTCGCCTCACCCTCCTTCCCTCCTCCTTTTTCACTCAAGCGCCTTCAACTCCTTTACCCTGAACTTCACGTCCTTTCTGACTGCTTTCTCATGGAGGAACGAGGACGGGCACTGTCATCAAGGTTTTCACGAGATATCTTTGTCACCCTACTTTAGTAATTGGTCTTTTTTCCCTTTGCCTAGCTTCTTACTATCCATCTAGATTATCCACATTAAATTACACTAATCTTGTAGGAATGAGTGAGGTAGGATTTAGAGTAAAACGTATTATCGTTTGCTTGGAGGCTAAATTGGAAATATAATTAAGCTAAAACCGTCAAATAGCATCCATCTGGTATTCTAGCCCTAACCTCCCTGTCACCAGCAATCCACACTAGATGAAATAGAATTCTAGTGTCTAGGGATCTTAATGACAGGCGTTACACCTTAGATAAGTACTATTAGATCCAGTTGTATCTCATTGTCCCGCGGTAGCCACGGTATTTGGATCATAGTGCTTCTAGGGAGCCCACACCGGTGGCCACGTGGATTAAGACGTCAGCTTCTTCTGCTATTGTTGTAATGGGTAGATCAAGTGCGTAGCTCAGCAGTGTTTCCCGAGATTAAAAAAAACTTTTTTACAATCCCCCTTCACGAAAATGAGAGTAGATTTACTCAATATATTACAACTTATTGATCAATATTTCATGAGTGTAAAATGCTTTTAGCCCGGTAGGTTGTAGAATGTTTGCTAAAAAGGACCTTATGACCATTATACAATGTTTACCAGGACTACTGTAACATATTAATACGCTTTTGATAGCTATGATCAATATTTATCAAATAACACCCACTTCGGTGGCCACATGGTCTAGGATGCTACTCTCACAGTGGACTAAATTGCTGATGACGGAGAAATTGAGGTTAGAAACTCGGTCGAGTGTAATTTCTACTTTCCCTCCACGCAAATTTGGGAACACTTCCTCTAAAATTAGCGTAATTAGTACATAAGCTTATAACTCGATCGGATGGTAAGAGGTGGTGCTAATTAAAAAACCACTAATAACATAGAGAAACTTTATCACAGTTGAATGCAAAAATAAAACATGTTTCTATTTTCTGAAAGGTCTTAGCAGAAAGTGGTTCAACCCTCGATATAAAGAGCTTTTGAAACAAATTCACTTGTTCCGACACCTGAATACACGAACGAGCACACAACTGAGTACACAACCGGACATAAAGAAGCTATGAAGAGAGATGAATAGCTTAAAGTTTGACATTACCCAATCATTGTTCCCCTCCTTTGAATGGGAGACACGTCCCTTTTAATGTGTCCACTTGATGGCGAAGTTGAAGTGTTTCGGCCCTATTGAGACAGTTTTGAGAATTAAACCAGTGACTTACCAATTCTGAAATAGATCGTTATTAAAGGTGACCAATTTCCATAGCAGTGTGGTTAGGGAGGCTATAAACACGTATAGAGAAATTTTAATCTATATACTATGGATAAAAAAAGTTTTCGCGCATAAGCTTATCATGTTACATCTATATTACCAAATAATTAATTAGCTAGGGTTATGAGAGAGGTATTAGTCTGGGCAGCTCGTAATCCACGTGTTAAGGTGAGGTGCAAGATAGCGTGAGCTATGATACGTAATTTATAGTTTTTATTGCAAAAAAAAAAAGTCAACATACAAAAAATATGGCTTCATGAGTTACGTTTGGTTTAATCACCCACGCAGATATGGGTGTAGATAGCACCCAGGGCATATAGAAATAAATGCTACGGAACTTCGAACGGACTTTCTCACTCCAATGTTTAAAAATGGAGATATTTACTCAAAACTCGTAATATATGTGAAATGAAATAATATATACTAGCAAACCCGAGACACCCGGTTTCAAATTTTATAATTTTATTTTTAATGCATTAGGAGGTTTAAGGAAAAATAACATAAGATTTTTGAAAGATATACTTATTTCCTTACTATATGGTAATAGAGAATAATATGTTAAGACTTAAGTAGCATCTCTTTACAACTAAAGCTCACAAAATTGTATTAATATATTTGTAAATATCTCAGAAACTATTGGTTTTATAAAAATATATTTCATATAAATTTTAATTATTTTTAATAGTAACACAATTTTGCAATAATAAATTATCTAGTATCTCAAATAGCTGTAGAGATACGGAAGGTTCCGCTTCTGTAAAGTAGCCTAAGAGTAATGTTCATGGGTAAATGAAAATAGCCAATTTATTTATAGTCTTAAACAAACCTAGATATGAATTTTCGTCAATATAATTAGAGACGATTTTTTTTTGTCTTTTATTAAATTACTCTTAACTTTAGGCTTAAACAGACACACGGATGGATGCATTTATAAAAACAACATTTAAGGGGTCATGAAACGTTGACATCCATCAACATATCGGTTTTTTTAACAGTCGAAATACTTTGCTTTTAGTGTTGTTCAGAAAGTGTATAAATATATATATATATTATATATGTGTGTGTGTGTGTGTGTGTGTGTGTGTGTGCGTGCGTATATCTTCCAAATTATTGATCCTATAAAAATATGTTTCAAACAAAATAAATAGGCTTATATATTTGCAAGTAATTTCATATATACAAAGATTTATGGAGATATGATGAAAAATTAGAATTCAGGCATCAGACCGGAGCCCTTAAAAGTTAATTGGACTAAACATTGAAAAAAGGTATTTTTTTGTAATATTGGTCAATACCTGGAAATTAAATAAAATCAAAATCGTTAGAGCAGATTTTGAGAAAAGATATTGTTTTTTGCCCTAAAGAATCTACCACTTATTTTAGGATTAGATATTCAATTACAAAAAACCCTTGGTAAAACTCTATGCCTATGAAAACCCTTAATATACAAAGTTTGATCCCGATTAGTAAAATAGCTTAGCTCCGGGACACAACAGACAGGGGGAATGCAAAAAAACACTTTTTCTGATTGAATGGGTTATGAAACGTCGAAATTCATTAAAATCTCGAGTTCGATTTTTTTGACGATCACATTATTTTCTTTACCTGTAAGGCAGTGAGAAAGTTAAAAGTAGCAACTGTTTATACCTTTTTTTTTAAAAAATTGGCTAAATGTTTTTATTGGAACTTAAACTAGGTATTCAATACAGAGCTGATCACAAAATAATAAAACAAAATATAGTTTTATTGCTAAAAAAAATTGAAACTTGTAAGGTCGCTAATATCATTCACAAATTCGGGGCCCTGGGCATATTTTCCCCCTGCTTCAACCTAATTACTTACCCCCACACGTAAATTAATCTGTAAAATTATTGGACATCCGTCATCGGCATCGTGGAATTTGATCAGGACTTTTTCTTTTTGTTTAAAAAGTATTTTAAATTATTATTATTATTATTATTATTATTTATGGCACTGCATCCTATTACCAATTGTTTCTGTAAACGCAGTTTTTCTCATGAAATATATATTCAAGAACGGTTGAGATTAATATTTGTAGAAAATTTAACTAAACGTACATATTGAAGAAATATCCTAAATTGTCATAAAACAAACAAAAAACTTAACTATTCTACCTATATTCCACCCAACCTTAAACGTGCTAAATAAAAATGTATCGCCAGAATATATCCTTAAATTAGTGTAAGTTGTGGATATACATACCCGACAGTAAGTAAAATCAATTTTTTTTCTCCTCGTCTTACAAATCACACGGTTTATTTAATTTGTTTGCAATAAGAACATAGGGATGATTAAATTACAATTTAGAGTGAATTTAGCCAGCCTTATTTGCGTGAAATAAGAGTAAGAAACCATTTATAAAATCGAAAGGGTTATTTAATTCGTTTACAATAAGAACATAAAGATGATGAAAGTAAAATTTAAAGAAAATGAAGCCACATTTGCGTAGAAGAAGAGTAGTAAACTATTTTTTTAAACAACTTTAGTAGTAATTCGAATCCTAAGCTCTTCAAGTCACTGAAAAAATTTAGACCAGACTGGTGACTTCAACCATATACTCGCTAGTATAGGTAAATGAATTAACTAAAATATTATATCAAAATGCTAACACGCACATATTATAAATACATTGTTTTGATAATACTAGCCTTGTTTTATTGATACAAATGAAAGCAAAAGCTATTTAATTTATTCTTAAACAATTCATGGCAATTAAAATAGATATTTTAAAGGTTAACTAAAGACAATACATTTATGAATCAATAAGTTATCAATAATGTTTGTGGTGTTCTCAAATATAAAATAAACCTTTATAAGCTAACAACTAGTTTTTTTTCTTCTTAAGTAAGCAACCTGAAGGTTGGTTTCATGTGATCTCTCTCCATTAGGAGCTGGGCATGCACTCAGCCCTTCGGGTGGTTATTGCTGTATGCACCATCTGGTGGAAATCCCATGTATTAGGGGAGCTCAAAAAATGTGGTGGTTCTCTATGGCCTTCTACAGTGAATTTCTATTAGAGGGCGTATAAGGAAGACCCTACCAATTTTTCTGAAAAGTATGTTTACACACCCTTAAGGATTATTTTACGTGCCACAATCAACATTGGATTGATTACTTTACTTCCCCTTCGAAGGAAGCTGTACTACGAAAATTTATCGCTAAAGAAATATCCATTGACTTCAGTTAGATGTGAACCCACTAACATAAGGTTCTGAGGCGAGCACTTTACATCAAGACAACCGATGTTGACTAATTTTTTTGATACACCAATACATCATATATAAGATATTGTTTTCTGAATCTTTATAAATTATTCTAAACTGCTCAGGTGTTTTTTTACAACAATTTATCGTTATAATAACAAAGAACAACCGTTTTACGTATGCTATTTTTATTGATGAACTTATTTGGGATGATAAAGAGATAAATATATTATTCAAATAATTTCCCAAATCAACTTAGATCTACCAAATTTGGAAGGAGGAAATATGTTTCAGAGTTTCCACTGTTTATTTTATTCAAGACTCCCTGGCTTTCCAGGTATTTCGAAATGAATTTCAATTTTCAGATATTTTGGAGAATAGTATAGGCCTTGAAAATTAAATTTCTTTTTTCATGAAATCGTGTAAAGATTAGAAGTGCATGATTCGACCTTCACAGGTAAATATATGCAGTTATTAAGCAACTTTATTTTGCATGGATGAACATAAGGGCAGAGGGTGAAAGTGAGGGTAGTATCTGATATAATCAGCATGCTTAGTCATCCAGTTAATTTTTCTTCCATTCAAAGAGAAGACTATTTAAAGGCTTGCAGTTAAATGTTTTAAATTCAAAATAATAACTTATTCTCTAAGTATTTTGTAAAATATTGTGTGTTTTCCCCGTTTTATAGGTGCGTTGCAGCCCTGTGTTTTTTTAAACATTTATTTTGTAGTCTTACACAAACTAGGTACTAGACATATATTTATAATTTGTTTAAGGGGTTATTAATTCCACCAGAAGTGATACTCGAAATGTCCAGGTTGCGAGACTTGGATTGCACTTCGCCACTGTCAATAAATAAGTCTCGATTCCAATTTCGGTCAGGTGACATTGAAGTTAAGTATCACAATGGATTTATCCCTTTCACTTTAGTAATGCAGGTGCATTTCCCCTCGTTTATCCTCTTTATCCTTAACTTTGAGATAAAGGTGTTAATGGCCTTTTGCCCAACACGTTAGCAGTGTATTTTACTCATCTGACTACAAAAATAGTGAATATTAGGTGCAATTTCCAGCATAGAAAATGTATCATTAGGGTATTGTCCCTAAGGACACTGTTTTTTGTATGTTCTATTGTCAGGCTAGTTTTAGGTCGTGTACCTAATGAATCATTCTGTTCAGAAAGTGTAATTTTAAAATTTCTGATTACATAAGTTAACAAACCTTGTTTTCAACATACAGATAGCCTATAGAGAATTTTTGTGGATGAATAGAATCAAATTGCATTAATGTGTGGTTATCTCTTTCATTATTTAACAACAGTGCAGACATATACTATTTTAAAAAAATCCTCAAGTACTAAGTGCCAGCTAGTTGTTATTAGTTAGCGCTTGATATACCACACTTGAAGTGAACTTTAAATAATTTGTTCTTCACCTATTTTTGTTACCTACGTTTAAATTAAAATACTTGGACTCCAGCAAAATTTGAAGTCATATCACTTTTAAAGAATTGGGAAATCTTTCAAGGAACCTACATAAAAGTTTTACTTTCCTCTAGACTTTTTCAGAATGATCCTTATTAATATTATTATGCTTCTTTTATTGCTATCCTTCCAGAGCTTTACGCACATTTAAACATGTGAGGTAAGGAGGAATTTATATTACGTATACCAGCATTTATGTAAAGAGAGAGCGGGAAACTATTTAATAAAAAAAACAGCTTAGATCACCTGACCTGGAATCGAATCATGAGCTCCTCGTCATAGGTGAAATAGATTATACAAGACTGACGTCTTTTCCTGTGTGTCCACCGATGTATATTTGAGGGGTTGATGAAGGGAGTGATACTTGTTTCCATTGATCCATGCCCAGCTATACCTTTAGGGTGATTTACCCTCGACATTTCGTCGGCATCCTTCGCTATATTCCTGGATACCACAAGGAAACCATATCTTCACGCGTCAAGAACACAAATATGAAGGAGGTAAATGTTGGGATACTTTTCTAGGAATTTCGTGAACGTTCGGAGAACAATGGTTTCAAATTTAAGGGAAAACGCCAAAATAGTTTTATTGGAAGAAAAAATTTCAAATCTATTTTAAGGTTAAGCGCTAATGCTGGGATACGAAAAATAATATTTTATGGGCCTACTAGTTGTCAGGGGAAATTTTCAACCAAGAGGGGTTTAAATTTTGCTTATTAATGACAGTTTTTTAATGTAAAAATTGTATATTATGATTACGTTCAAATTATATATCTGGCATCTGTATATCCAGTTCAAAAAAAAAAAATATTTGAACAAATATTACTATTAACACTAATAATTGAATTTTAAAAAATCAAAAATAATGAAAATGGCAATAACGATTTGTTCAAAATAGGTATGTGGGATATGTTTTATAAACCTAATAAGAATGTGAGTTTATTTTCATAAAACAAATCATTTTATGGTTAATAAAAAATAGATTTATCAAAAATATAAAGTTATAAGAATGGTGTTATTAATTTTTATGAAAGTGTATATCTAAAGATAATATAAAAATGATTAACAAATAAATGCATTTGTTTTTTAAGAAGAAAACTTAATTATTAAGATCGTTTGCGAGATTTTTGAAAAACTTTTTTCCAAACTATTATAAAAGAGAGACAAGTACAAAAGAATACATCATTACATTTATTTCCAGTAATATTCTTACAATTGTAGGTTACAGTAATAATAATAATAATAATAATAATAATAATAATATTGGAGTACAACGCAAACGGGTAGTAAGCCATGGTGCTCGGTGCTAAAAAACACGGAACAATAACAGACTTTGCTGGTGACTGGCAGATCAAGGATCAAATCCTGTTCTGATGTAAAATGGCTGTTTTTTTCTAAATGGTTTCCTACTTACTCCATGAAAATTTGGGTGTATATATATATATATATTCTCTACAATTCTAACTTTAATTTCTTAACGCAAATAATGCACGCGCTGCGTTTAGCCCTAACGGGTACTTAGATGCGGAGAAAAATTCAAACCTACATTTATTTATTGTTTCAAGGACGAGTTTATTGATTTTTTAAACATATTTTTGTTATTTCTTAGCCATAATGCTTTGATCTATATGCCTATCAAAATGAATTAAGCATGTACTATGCTAGGCCTATATAAAGGCATGCGCAGCCCGCCGCGGGAGTGGGAGCAAAATTCGCGTGAAATAACAATCCCATTGCGGGATATAGGCGTGTATTAACCTGAGCGAATAAATTCGTTCTATTTACTTGTGAATGCTGGACCATAGCGTCGTCCCACGTGGTTCGCTGCATTCACAGTTTTCCCTAGACCTGCTTGTACTTTTGGCAGTTGGCTGCAAACGGTGGGGTTGTATCATAATGTCTCTTGAAGGAACTTTATGAAAACAAATCCCACCCTTCCTCGACAACAGGTCCTTAGGTCCTTGATCAACCCCCATCAACCCTCTCAACCAGGAAAATTCTTCCCGCCATCAGCAGTCCAGTCTATCGTGAGTGTGTCGCCTCAAAACCGGGATAGGCAATCATTTTCATCCCCAATAGATTTATAAACTTACCAAAGGTCCCGATATCACTCATGGTTTCTACACTCTACTATTGATTTTTTTTTAACTACCGCGAATCGCTTCGCGTTTGTGTGACCAAGCTTAATCCCGCCAATTTTTTTCCCCGCCATAAATTCTTGCGTTCGCTCCCGCTTTCCGCTCCCACTCTAAAACCCACGTTGGTGTGCGCAGGCCATTAGAGTAGTAACGTGCAAAGTTTGTTTGAATATCGTTAGTTATAGTTCAAAATGTTTGGCTTATGATGTATACAGAGAAATAAATAATTATTAAGTTAGTCCATTTTCTATATTATATAAATAAAAAAAATGAGATAAATATGCCTTTAAAGTCGAAGTTAAGATACCAATATTTTATCAGTTAACTTGTTTGTTCATCAATAGAATATAAGTATTCATAGCCACTCTTTTAATTTTTATTTTTGGTACTCAATATTTATTTCACACAAAAAAAAGTGGTATAAAAATCCTCAAACTAAGATATTCTCTCGCCCCATTCAATCACCCCTCTACATTTTAATTTTCTTGAATAAAACACAAAAATAATTCTTGAGAATAAAAAAAAACAAAGCGAGATAAAAAGAAATATGGACACAAGTTGAAATAAAACAACTTTTTTTTTTAAGTTAAAGAAAGGGTGGGAAAAAGAAAGAACTAAATAACTTGAAAGGGAAAAGAAGATAGAAAAGAAAGGAAGGGGTTGGGGTAAAGTTAAAGAAGAAGTCTTATTTTACAGCAAAAGAGAGTGACGTTTGCCTATGCAAATCTCGCCCACGCGGGAAAGGGGTCCATGTGGAAGAGGTGGGGGTATGGGGTTGGGAGGACGAAATCTTCTCAGCGGAATATTTTATAGCGAGCGAGCGCTTGTGCAAAGTTTTCAGCGCCTGTCTCTACGTCTTCAACAGAAGTACCGCCGAGCTTACTACCACTACCAGTAGCAATAATGCCGCACCACTAACTTGTCTTTTCAAGCTTCTCTACCCTAAAACTCTGTTTTCTTCTTCATATACATTCATTTTGTGCCTTCTGTATAAACTAGTGCAAGACCCTTGTTATGGTTTTTAGTTGCATAACGGCTTATGTCAACTATCATGACTTGTATGTATTTATACTAGTACATACATATACATGTACATGGGAATAATTATATACATATACTATGTATATATGTTTATGACTATTTATTTCTAATATATTCATACTTAAACATATATGGATATTTATACATATATATTAATTACGTCAATTAAGTAATGATGTGGAAATGTACCCGCATTAACGTAGCAGAGGAGTGGGAAATTATTTTAGGAAAATTTTCCTTATTACAACTGAATGGGATTCAAACCCAAATCTCCCAGTTATTCACGGCTCAGACTATTGTGAAAGTGATGCCTTGGGGAAGGTAAGTGATACGTCCAACCTTTCCCCAAATAAGAGGGTTGCAAGTGTACTTAAAGAGCTGGCCGGGGCCATAAATGAGATTTCTAGGACTTAAATATAATAAAGCATTAATGAACCATTATTTAGTTTTAACAAATCTATACAAGTAACACTATACGAGTCTTGACGATTCAGAAACTTTATGGAAATAAGCAAGTATTTAAGTCAGAGCCAAGAGCCTAAATTGTTCTTTTTTTCTACAATTTTCAGTATTTCAATTTTAACTGGCAGACCACACACAACAAACTTGGAGGCCGGCGGGCCGCAGGTTGAACATGCCTGCCTTAGGGCTTAAGCCATTCAACAATCGAAGTGTTGTTTTTTTAATGTTTTTGAATCCAGCTAGTATTTATTGATCTTAAGAAACAATAGCTATTATTAGCATCAACATATCCCCAAATTGAAAACAAAAGGAAAATTAATGTGAGTGACATGTCATGACTGCTTAAAGGCGAGGAAAAAAAAAATGATGGGATGAATGCTAGTGAAAGGATTAAAGAGTAAACACAAAACACACTCGCACCTAGTGACCAGGAGAGGGCTAACTTTCTTAAGATGGTATGTTTAAATAACACATTGATGACATGTTTAAAATAAGGTTTTGTTTAATGTTCACATTCATTATTATGTTCAAAAGACAGCTAATAACGACTTAATCTAATGCATTAGCGTGGAGAGTTAATGGAAGACCCGTAGTGATAAATCACATGTGGAAAACCACCCCAACAAACCTGGCAAATATTTTACCTGCCCTTGGACTCTCTGTCAATGACAATGGTATTATTGACACCTTAGACAGTGTGGCCATCAATGAGGCTTATAAGAAATAGAGGACTGATTTCAAAGCCTTACAAAAAAATAATAAATATTAGAGATAGACTTATAACTGAACAAATACTATAGTATGATTTCATAAAATATACTTCTTTGACTGAATGCACACATTATGTTTTTGACTTAATAGTAGCCCAGGCTACTCTCTACAACCTTACATTTACTCCAGCTAGAAATGAGAAGCCCTAGGCTTCCTTTGGAACACAGTCTACAAAAATAAAACTTTCTTTAATTGAAATCTAAACAATTTAAAACAAAATTACAAATAAAAATATGTTACTTTTATCTTCAAACAATGAAACACGATATAAAAAATTAGAAAAAAAAATTAGAAAGTATAAAAACTCTAGAAATACCTATGTCCTGGCTAAAATTTAAGTCAGTCAGACCATTATTAGGATCCCAGCTATTATTAACAACTTTACTTTTAACCTCTAGAATCCATAGTCCCCCCCGTCCCCCCACAGCTTCTATCATGACACCAGCTCCTGCTCGGTCAAATACGGTATGTATATTTGTATCTAGTGACCTGGCGGTCTAGGGGTAGAATGTCAGACTTCTGTGCTAGGGGTCAAGGGTTAAATTCTCGGTCCTAGCACAGATGTATCTTATTGCCAAACCCTTCCTTCAACTCTGACAAGACGTGAATCAATCACAATTTGTGAATGTGGGGGATGGCAGGCCTCCACAGTGGTTCGGATTCCACGTTAAACTGAAGGTCTCCATTTCATCTCACAATCAACCCTACCATTACATATTAGCGTAAGTGCGTATAACTCGAACGGGTAGTAAGACACGGTGCTAATAATAATAATAATATTTTTTTATTTATGTGATGTTCTCAGTAAATATTGTAATGAAAATAAGATGTAATCTTACTCGTTATAGAGATTTTTTGAAATATATCTACGTTGGTGTATGAAATATAACTATATCCCATTTAACAAGATAAATAAGCTCGAAGCTAGTGGGAATTACTTCTGGCAGATTAATATACAGCCATTTAAAGCTTTTTATAAATAATTATAATATTATTACTATTATGATGTGTCTGGACTACGTAAATCTGTAATTCATTTCGTGGAAAGATTAGACAGTACTCATGTAGCGTTGGCCAGCTTACGCCTAAACTTACTAATCTAATCGTACATCCTTTTCGTGGAGGCTCTTTCCATGTCCCGATTAGGTGAAAGGATGGTAGTAGGGTTTATATGACGTTGTGGAGCTAATGAAGATCTTAATCTAACTTAGGCCTAATTTACAAAACACTTGTGAATATGGGAACTATTCCTTTTTTAGAAAGATACCTGGATACTTGCTGGGAATTGAACTCAATACCTCTAAGCAGCAGCCAGGAGCTCTGAACACTATACTACGAGTCTGGTTTTCATAAATAATATCCAGTTTTAATAAATTAGGCCTGAATACTATATTTTTCTCCCTATGAAAATACAATTTTACTTTTTAAGAAAATTAGTGATCAATAATGTTACGGAATGAAGCATAAAAGGGCTGAGAAACATACCCCATGATTGCTTTAGAATCCCGTGATTGTGTTTGAATTCAACTAGGCCAAGATTCAATCTTTAAATGACACGCGAACAGTTAATATACGTGAATGGTATCCAATTAAACGTGTTGATTTATGATCTAATGACCCTCGTCATGGATTAATAAATATTATACTAATAAATTAATCAATTAATATATTGGTAGTTGTAAAATTATTTTCTTATGTATTTCACACCACCATGATTTTTTTTTTACTAAAAAGCAAACACTTTTTAGCTTACTTGACTATTTTGTGGTTGGAACGTTTTCCTTCTGAAAGAAGAGCTACGCCTGTTTTGAAAGTGCTTTTCCTTCCAGTTGGCAGAAAGAATGTGAAATGGACTTGTTCAAGTAGACATTTCAATACAATCTGCTCCGAAGGATTATGTAACTAGGCAACACTTTTTTTTTGTCGAAGTTTAGTTTCCATGTACATAGTCCAATTTTCGTAAATGGCAGAGCTTTTAGAAAATACAAACTTTCTTTTTCCAATTTAATAACACTTTAATATACTATAAGCATTATTTTATGAGTAATAATAATATAATTTAAAATCACAAATGAAGATTACATAGACTAACGTATGATTAAGGGAAAGTAGATATATTTACTCGTACTTTAATATATGTTAAATAAAGCTTTTACTATTAACATTGTACTATACATACATCCATTTATGATTAGGTATTCAAATACATAATATATATAACATTACCCATTCCTGAATAAAATATATAGTTCAAAAAGTGTGTCAAATATGGATACCTAATTTTTTTTATTCTATTATATTGTGTTTGAGTCGATAAAGCTTATGGGATATTACTTTATTTTAATAGTAGACAGTAACATATTTAGGTCATACATTTTTTCTAACACATAAGAGAGTGGTTAAAAAACCTCCTATATAAAATTAACTGACTTTTAAAAGATTTCTAAAAATATTTTCCAAATTTTACTGACTTAACCCTTTTTCGGTTTTACCTGGAGATTGACGGTTTTTGCATTCACTACATATATCACATAATAAAAATTAATTGGCAGGAGCTATTAAGCTTCAACACTTTTATAATGTAATTTTTAAAGTAGGCCTGCTAAATGTTGTATGTATTATTTGTTGTACTTTATAAATTTGGCATTAAATGCGAGAACCAATATCCCTCACGTTGGTTTCAGTGTTTAGGTGCGAGTTTAATAGTTTTTATATATAAATATTTGAATTAACTTATTTTATGTATTATAAATTCAGTTCCATAATTTTTTCCTGTTTTTCCTTACAACAAAAAAGGTCCTGACTTTTAAGATCTTCTCTTATTTCCAGTTGCTGCAGGCCGCCATAAGAAATATTAAGATGAATTATTACTAAACTTTAAAATAGAGTTGGTTTGAAGTATAACAAGCTAAAGAAACCTGAGGCTTCTGAATTAACATGTAAATTCTCTAGGGCTGATATAACATTAATTTTCTTTGATTCAGGGTTATTGTTCGTTAATTATTTACTATCAGTTGTCCCAATATCAATCACAAAAGTTAAATCAATCTCTTTGTGTGATAAATTAAATTGTTATTTATATATTCATTTAGTTGTGATTATATTAAATATATTTTTGGGTTAGTTAAAACTACCCTATTGTTATTTAAAACTTTTTGTTTTGTAATATATGTGACTACAACAAAATTTATTTGAAATTCTCTGTACTCACTGGGTGGTATTAAGACACAAAATGTCCTTGTATTTTCCCGGTAATTTCTGTTTTACAGATGCTGTATATTATATTTTCATTTTATAGCTAACGTATTTTTTTTGTTATAGATGACCTTTATAGAGAAATTAAACATTAAAATAAATAATATATATATATATACATATATTAGAGATGGGACGCTCAAATTCTCGATTCCTTGAATCCCTCGAATCCTATGGTATTCGGGAAATTAGAGATTCTATAATCTAGCAAAATAATATCTTTAATCCAAATATAAAGGCCTTTGATTAAACTCAAAATGCAATTTTCACAAATTATATAAATTGGTGTAGCTAGAAAAAAAAAATGACCATTTAGCTTAATCTATGTAAAAAATAAAAATTGAAAAATCACCATCTTATAAATTCTTTTACAGAAAATTAATGTATTGTTTAATGTCGTCTTTATTCTTGAAACGTAATAGAAAAGGCAAACAAAATAGGAATGTTCACTGGTGCAAAACCTTCTAAAATGTTAATTTGTCTGCCTTTTGAATAGACTTTTCAATTTTTTGACAAACTAAATCTTACTTTTGAAGATGCAAGTATTCGAATTTGTATTCGAGATTTGAAAGAAAATTTTGGATTTATTTTCGAGAAATATCGGATTCGAACCATCTATTATATATATATATACTCTTCACACATTAATATTTCACAACGTTGACAAGTGGCACCTATTCGCATCAACTATTATAAAATAACTGAACAATCTTTTCGTGGTGTGAATACAAAATAAGTTAATATCATTTTTTAACAGTCAAAAAAGGTGAAACTTACCTTGTATAAACTTTACCTAGATCATAATTTCAAAAAAAACTTAAAATTTACCACCTGACTTTGAAACTCAATGTGGATTCAGTAAACCCTATGCGTAACAGTACTGTAATTACGTAATTCAATTTCACTTTGCAAAACGCACAGTTTCACATCCACAGGGTATAGTGATTAAGGGAATTTATCATGCTTTAAATAAACAATTGAAACATTGCATCTGCTTATATCTATACTAAAAAGCAATGCATGTGCAGATACGCTACACTCGACCAATAACTTTCTGCGAACGTAACATAAGTTTGACCGTTGTGCTGTAGGTTTCATAAAACGTCGGTTGTTTGTTTTATATTCATCGAGTAGTCTAGGAGTTTTAAGTATATTTGTTCTACCCAATTGGTGTCAGAGATTAATATACTACAATGAAATACGTCAGAAGTAATTACGATTTTATGCGCGCTATATTTATTCGATTCGGCATGCCTTGGGCGCAATGTCTAATTATTGGATTTATTTAAAAATACTTCTCCTTTTCAGTTAGTTAATTTCTGCACATTGATATAGGTAGAAACCCTATAATCGAGCTTTAATCAGCCCTCTGGGCAACCCTGGCATTGAATTTTACTTTGTTAAATGCTAATGTGAAAAACTTTACTACAATATTATTGACGTATTTAATTATATGTAATCAAAGAAATATCAATAACTATAGATTAGACCCATTATTGTACAGATACACGTATTGATTTGTGATTAATAAATATTTATAAGTAAGTCAGGATATATTACTGATAAAAAAAAACCTTCCCTGACAGGGTTAGGCGAAATTTTGGCAAACCACACTCAGTTAAACTTGTAGGCTGGGGTTTATTCTAGTAGGAGAGTAATAGGGATAGTTTTCACTCAGCGTGGTTTTATATAATATTATTTTACTTGGGAGATACCTTAAGAAAACATAAACAGCTAATTTTCACAGTTAATATTGAAAATATTTAACTATTTTATGTGTATAATTTTAAAATAATTGCTAATGTCATTCAAGATTTACAACTGAAGATCCAATTAATTGACGTGTGAAAAGAGATATATAAAACATTTCTAGATGCTAGAAGTTTTTTATATCAAAATTAGACGTTAGCGTCTGTCCAGTAGATTTTTTCTTGGGGATTCATGTACCTCATTTTAAGACGCTAACAGATAGTAATTGAATTTTAACGTATATATATATATATATATATATCGTGCAAGTAAGGGTGTCCAAGCCAATTTCTGTTATTAATAACATTTTATTTATTTGTTGAGAAACCACTTTTTTTCTTAACTAAACATTATTAAGGACATTCTCAAATATTTATATTTAAAGGAAAAAGTTTAAAGTAATTATTAAATTGCATCGCAATTTTATAAAAAATCATTAATACCTCAACGAACCCGATAATATTCTTAATATAGAAAGGGAAATATTAGAGAAATTCTTCAACTGTGTATATTTTGAAACAAAGGCTTGTTAATATAGAGATTGAAATTTTTTTTAACATCAAATATATAAAATGTATAAAATAAATTAATAACTATAAAAGCTTCAACCCTTAGTACACTTAAATATATAGGATTATAATCACTTTGTCGCTAAGGTGGCTGAAATAGGATGGAAGGGTTGTTTTAAGTATATATCTAAAAAACCCAGCAGAGAAAAATATCACAGAGTGAAAGAGATTTTTTGAGTTTTATATACAACCTCTTTCCCTTTTTAATTATTTATTTTATTTCTCCCTCTCAATACCCTGTCTTAAATATGTCATTCAATTGTTTTTGTGTAAACACGTACTATTAAAGTAAAAATATTACTAAAGTATTATAAATATTCCCTAATTTTGATTTTATATCAATTAAATATTTAAATATGAAAGAATGATCGAAAAAATTGCATATATGATTTTACTTCTTTGATAAGTTCCTTTCAAGTAAAAGAAATGAAATATCCATTAGCTATCTAACGTTTGCAATATTTCAAGATAGAGTATCTGTTTACAATTTAAAAGACTAATGATTAATCATTTATTTGCTCTAGGAAACAAATAATATATTCGGCACAAATTGGATGTAATAACAAAAAAAGGGGGGGATGAAGAGCAAAATAAGAAAAGGAAACACAAAGGGATGGGTAAAGGAAAGGAATGTTGTTAAAATAAGACCGTGTGAGATACAGAGATCGCATCTCACCACACACAGCATCCCTAGGTGTGGCCAAGAGAAATGGGCGGTGAACCCCACTAGCTATGGGGAAGGAGATAATGGATTTCTGATGACTTGAATCCACCCACGAGCTCCCCCTTCCTATTCAACCCTGGCTTGATTCTGATCGAAAACAACGCCATTAACGGAATTAAAGATCGGGGGCCTTGAGAACTAGAATTATTTGCTGATAAGTTGCCACTAGACGCGAATAGTTACAAGAAATACCCGCGTTACTGTGGCGTCCCATTTTGGAAATTTTAGCCTGATATAACTTTTTTTTTAGAAAAAAAGATTTATATATTTTTATTAAATAATTTTCATTGTGTTAAGCAAGTTTACCACTATTTCGTAAATATAAAATTACCTATATATCCAAGATTTCAAAACGGAACTATCATTTTTTGAAACAATTCAGAACAGGCACGTCAAATTTTTATCAGTAATATATCCTGACTTACTTATAAATATTTATTAATCACAAATCAATATATGATTTTGTACACCCCGTGGACCGATGGTTATGATGAAACGTCAAACAAAGTAACTCTATTCTTCTGTTTATATACTTCTTAGAAATACTTTAATTGGGAAAGTGATATTTGGGGATTTGGCATAATTTGGAGAAATATGTAATTTGAGATTGGCTGGTGTACCAAATTTGTGCTCTCTTCCATAGAGGCTCAGTACTCAAAATTGTCCTAATTTACAAACCAGATATGTGTAGTGTCTGGCAACACAAAATTACGTAAATGGTTGTTTTCTCACATTAAATGGAACACAACACACGAGAGGACAGGCATTAAGAAAATGATCTCAGCACAACATAATATTTAAAACCCAACATTCACATCGGTGCTACACATATATGTTTATTGTTTCAAATGTATAGCTAGGCTAAAATAACTAGTTTTATTGATTAAATAAGGGCTTATCTTTTATTCTATTTGTAATAGTAAAGTAACCAGGCTGGAACAGTTTTTACTGAGTATGAGAATAAAGAATATTTTTAAATGAAGCCCATTGTATATTCTCAATGCTCAAAAAGTTCAAACAATGATATGCCTACTTCAGAAAGTATAGTATAGGGGAAATAAGTATCACCTTTCATAAAACTGGCTCTGTGTAGACATGTTATTGGTGTTTATAACAGGACATACCCTTAGTGGAGAAATACATGCAGTCGTTACATAACCCATTATTTCAGGAGCGAATGTGTTCAAATTAGAGTGATTATTTCTTTAGTTCACCTTCTCTTCCAAGACTAGTAATTAAAACTTTCAGTCTGATGTCCCAAATTCATAAATATTCCAGCATTTTTTTGGAAGTGAAATCTCTTGCATTTCCCCGGTTTTTCCTGTCACAAACAATTATTCACGGTTTCCCTGGTTCACTCAGTTTTCCAGGCGCGCGGCAGCCCTTATAGTCTCATGAAAGTCATCAAGTTGAAAGTTCTATGGAAAATCAATGCGATATACTAGATATTTATTCCATTTTTCTGATCTCAGGTGAAATTCTACTTTTAGTATGAATAATGGTCACTATTCCAAATAACATATTAATATAGGAATTGCATATTTAATTGGTTACATGGTTTAAGGCAGTGCTATTAAACCTTTAATCTCACCTAACCCCTGATATAATTTCTCTTCATACCCCAAAGTTGTTGGTGCATTATTCAAGTTATACATATTCCATAATATACATCTGAAATAAAACTGGCCCTCCCAGATCATATGTCCTTATGTCCGGGTCTTTAGTGGCTAGCCTTAAATCTTTCTCTGACTAGTCAGTGTTTATAATGAAATAATAACTATATATAAAACATTCTACGTGCCATGTAAAATGTATTCACGTACCCCAGGTTGAAAACCACTGGTATAAGGCATTTATTTCGTAATAGACTAGATTGACAGTGACAGAAAGATCTGGACTCAAACCCCGATAGGGTGTATGGTTTTTTTCCTAAATTATTTTTTGCCCTCACATATCATATAATTTGCTCTTATTATATTATTAATTTCAGTATCAATCACTATTTTTAAATTTTAATGATAATTAAAATGTAATTTGATAAAAATGAGTGGGATATTTAATTAGTTCACTAAAGATGATTTAATTAGTTTGAAAAGTGCCATACAGTTCAATGAAATTATTTTAATCAGACTGTATAATATCATAAAGGTCCCGTTTAATCTTAGAAATTCTCTTTTAAAATGCAAGCTTTCAAAATAATATATAGCCTATCTATTTAATGATGATATTTTCGGGGCCATAACAACGCAAAATATTAAGTTCAATTTATTAAATATTAATAATATTACGCGACTTAGCTTGTGAAACAAACAAACAAACAAACAAACAGGGTTTACATAATTTTTCTAATTTGATTAATTTTGTATATACATTTTTTAATAAAACCAATATGGTCACAATAGCTTTTCTACTAAAATTGATCCATGTAAATACTATTATTAGCACCGCGTCTTACTACCCGTTCGGGTTATACGCACTTACGCTAATGTGTAATGGTAGGGTGATTGTGAGATGAAATGGAGGACCTACAGTTTAACGTGGAATCCGAACCACGGTGGAGGCCTGGCATTCCTCACATTCACAAGATGTCTTGTCAGAGGTGAAGGAAGGGTTTGGTAATCAGATAAATCTGTGCTGAGATCGAGGATTGAACCCCGGATCCCAGAACAGAAGTCCGACACCTTACCCCTAGACCACAAGGTCACCCCTTTAGTATAAATATATGGATCGTTATATCTAATAATTAGACGTGGGGTGGATAAAAATATGTATATATTGTATATATATAGCTTATAATGAAAGATTTATATAGATTACTCAAAACACCTGGTAACGTATATATATATATATATATATATATATATATATATATATATAATAATTAAACGTTATCCCTATATATATAGGGATGATAACGTTTAAGTTTTTATTCCTTTTTAATAAAAACCAATACTTGTCTATGTTTATAACTGTTTAGTGAGGTTAATAAATTATTTAGGCTAAATAATTAAAATTTTTAGCACCACATCTCACTACCTGTTTAGGTTATACATATGTGTACAAATTACGTTTAGTTACGCCAATAAGTTAGGGATGAAAAAGGTTGAATTTGAATAAATTGTATTCATATTTGCCTGGTGGGAGGGAGGGTAAAAACAATTTTGGAAAATCCACCCTTTTAACACGAGAGTGACGCCTTTAGACCAACTGAAGCAGATGCTAAATAGTAATCTTGAAATATGTTTTAGAAGCCTATAAGTTAAACCAAAACGGTAAATAAACCAAGACACCCCATACTTTTGTCAGTGTCACACAAAATAAAATGTTAATAGAACTATTTTCTTATTTACAAAAAATGTAAAAAATAAAAGGTTTATGAATATTCATAACATTTACTGTGAGGTTCTATTAAAAAAAGAGTCATGTTTTGGTGAGAAGAGACGTTTTCAAGACGATAACAAAAGAATCACAAAATGTAATGAGTCGGGAAGGCTGAAAGCAATGGTTTTAGGTTGAATACGCTAGAACCGGGAGAGAGGGTAGATTGAGAGGGAGGAGGTCTCGGGGTGGGGGGTTTGATGAATCGTACCCGGAAGAAAGATGGTCGCGTTTCCAGGCAGCTATACCAAATACTGCGGCAAGAAGAATAAAAGAAAACACTGCTGACGCAATAACTGATCCTATTTACATCCGGGAAGAAATGGACGCATTTCCACTGATAGAAAAGAGGGCGATACTACGGATAATGCCGATAAAGCTAAGGAAATAAATCAAGTCTGGAAAAATAAAACGTTTCTCTTCGACCAACTTAAAATGTTCTATATCTGAGAACTGCCTTGAATGTGGAAATATAACTCATTATTTAGCTGATATGCGAATAATTTTTGATGAACAACGTTGAAATTAACTTTTATAATATTAATTATTACTGTATATACTTTTAACCCAACATGTGCATATTTAGTTAAAAGGGTTTATGGTTAGAATTGTTTTCCCACAGTATTTCAATTTCTGTCCAAGCAAAAAGCATTTTAACTACGCTACCGCAGTAACTATGAATAAGGTACTTTAATTTTATTAAATTCATCCACATTACCACCAAGGGAAGAACCTTAATAAACCCATCCGGAAATCTAGCCACGATATCACATAAACAACCTACCAGAGAAGATGAGTCTGACATTTAGTCTGAGTGCCCAACGATGAGGGGGGTGTCCACTGTTGAATATTAAATAATTTGTATTAATTGATCAAATTTATTTGAATTAGAATAATTGGAAGAAATGTGTTAAAACATGATTTACAAGTGATTACTTATATAATCCATGTTTCAGTTTATTACTTTATTTTTGATATTAATAGGATATATTAACAGAAGATAGAAAATATTGATATAAAAAATATGTATACGTGTTAACTAATCAAAAGAGATATAACTTATATCTAAATCATGATACTATCTAACATTAAGAGAATTTTTGATCATTAAATTTGTTTTTTTGATTTAGTAGTCAGGGTATTGTTTAACACTATAGTCTATATATTTTTCACGTTCAATAATTGATAAATTTGAGATAGAACAATACACAAATGTGTAATTATTTTATTATTATTATTATTATTATTATTATTATAAATTTAATTTATTTATCTACGTTATGTGTATGACCTAAATAAATCTCAACTTACAAAGGTGCGAGATGTAAAGACCTAACAACATACATGGAAGCATTTCTGTACATTTCAAATTCTATAAACCAAAATAAAAGTGGAAGACGTTAGTATAAAATGTAATAAAGGAAGAACATACAAAGTGTGAGCTGGAACCAATATAATATACAGATACACAAATATAAAATCACAGTCACACAAAATATTAATGAAAAAAAATGTTTTATGGTTTTTATATATTAAAAATGTAAATATGTACCTATTTTACCGTTTAAAATATTTAATTACTAAATGAAAGCCAATTCCACGGTTAATTGATATAATATAAAATACTTTGAATTTGCATATTTACATTCAACTAAAATGGGAAAGGATCTTTTTTTATTCTCCCCGTCGCTCCAATTCTACTTGCGAGCCCGAAATAAAACTGAAGTAGGTCATGCCAACTTAGATCTACTATCAACTGGAGCCAAATGAGTTTAGAAATCTTCGAGTCTAGTGTTATGTGAGTGTGTTTGTGTTTGCAATTGTGCTGACTACATTCTGGAAGATTGCAAGGTGGAAAAGTAAAATTGTAAAAGTTGGGGGGAATTCGGATGAAGAAGAGAAAAGAGCTACAGACCAGGACAAAGAGATCGTAAAAACAGAAAAGTTTTTGTGATCTGTCACAGGGAAAAATTACTAGTTCTCTCCATAGTGAAATTTATAGCGGTGTATTTCAAGGGATGGGGTAAAACATACACATACAACGCGACATTTACTGCAACATTTTATTGAACGTTCTATATTTGAGTGTTTAATTTGTTTGAGTAAAAAATAGGGGAAATTTACCTCCAATTTATTGTATAATGTAGGGCCTGTATTTAGGAAAAGTGATTTAAGGTAGACCTACTTTAGTAGTTTTTTAAAGGCCAAACTAAAATATTATTTGCACCAATATTGATGGTAAAAAGTTTTTTAGCTGTGTATTTTTGCTTATATTATTGTAGGCAATGGAGATAATATTTGATGCAAAGATATTTATTAACAATTCTAATATTTGTATGCATAGTCCTAAATTTTTTGTTTGAAATATTAATATTATATCTAATCGGTGCAAATGCTTTTCGCCTTGTAGTAAAGACAATCTATATGTCAATATCCTTGGTAAATATAATTTACTAATATATATACACATATCAATAGCTATAGATGCTATATAACTGTTTTGTACCATCCACCTGGGCTATCTACCTATTTAAAATAAAAGATGATAAGAAATGTTTTCAAATTTACGTGAGGGGAGGATTATAAGCCATTCAGGTTCACTTCAGTACATCCATCTGAGCTTCAACCACCATCCTCCTCATCAACGACAAACCAATCCTAATGCCCACCTTGGCGGGTAATATTATGTAATCATTATTTTATTATATAGTTATAATATCCCGGCGTATAAAACATTCGCTAAGAAAAAATTGTTAACAATACAATATATATGTAATAAAATATTGACTTAATATTTCGCCAAGCTTAGCCACATGATCTCTATATCGTCTTTACAATTTATTTATTACGATTTTGTGATTTCTCTCTCTTTCACACACAGATACACACACACACATAAAGCGTAGTATAAAATTTAAGCGTTAAAAAGAAAACATTGAGCCATTCCAAGAACATAATACTTACCTTTAGTTGTCCCTTTGAAATATGAATTTAACTCTTGAAAATGA
This sequence comes from Timema douglasi, assembly GCA_901482245.1. Classification (NCBI taxonomy): domain Eukaryota; kingdom Metazoa; phylum Arthropoda; class Insecta; order Phasmatodea; family Timematidae; genus Timema; species Timema douglasi. Next base: position 22,832 of record CABEEJ010003555.1, on the reverse strand, counting down.
TATCTAGAATGTCTTAGAGTACGGTATCCTCTTAAGGACCAAACAAAGTCAAAGATACTACAATATTATGTTTCCTATTCTCTGACTTGGTGTGTAAAATTCAAGATTTTCAGAGAATCTGGTAAAATGACTGTCGTAACAAATCTTTGTGCTAGAAACATTTGCCCTATAAATAGATAAAAGCCAACATTTTTATACTAGAAAATAAAACATTTAAATTAGTTTAAAATAACACAGAACTGCTATTTGTTAACGAAATAGTTAAAAAGACAATACGTCCAATAACAACTTAGATTTCCAAAATATTTTTTGTAAAGAATAGGGAATGAAGGATGGGGTGTTATTTTAAATATTATTGTTAACATTACCTTTTAAACGTAAATATAGTAAAGTTAAAATTGTCTCCCTAACGACAGGGAAAATCATGTTTTTTTTGTGGTTTTTGAAACACTGTGCTTTCTATACTTTCAGGTTATACTCATATATAATGATTACTCTACTGAGGTAGGAATGAGGCAGGAAGTATCGTACAGAAAATCTACTGGCATTTGCATGGAGGGAGACAAGTAAACCACTTGGGAAAAGCTACCTCCAGTAGAACCAACCGGGATTAAAACTCAGAGCACCCCGGCAACGGCAATTCAATCTATTGCGAGATGAATGATCTGAACCCTTCGACCACGGAAGGTAGTGAAAGTAATGTTTAAGTTCTCCCTAAATCTATTGTTCGAAAGGAAATTTTTAGTCCAAAAAAATAACAATAGCTATAGGCCTATATATTGATGTTTTTTTGGACTATATATATATATATATATATATATGATATTATAGAGTGTAAACTACGCCATAAGTGAAGAGAGTAGGCCCTACCTATAATGTACATCTCTAAATTCTATAAAACTATCCACGGGATTTGTTGACTTGAAAGCTTCTTTTGTTGGTGATCCATTGTAAAGGCTGAGGCTAGCTCAGGTATTTTAAAGAGTCAGAAACCATAAACGGATACAGTATCGTCGTGGTATTGCTATGGCGCGGAACGTCACTGTTCGCGCCACGTTCCAGTGTCTCCCATCACCCATCATTCATCATCATCATCTTTCCCTCCCACGTGTGTCTTGTGAGGAAGTTGTGAATGAATGGGATGGGTTGGGTTGAATTTAAAGCAAGTGTTGTTTTCTCTTTGCAGGTAGTCGCCCCCTTCTCCAAACACCCCTCCCCCCCTAAAAAAAAAACCCTGCGTGCGTTTCCTTGCATTAATGATAGTATCTTTTTTTTATTCTCGTCTCATTCTCCATAATAACTGACAAACCAAACAAAGCTTACTCTCCATTTGTTTGATGGCATAGTGATTGTTTCTTTCACTTAACGAGTACCAATTTTTATAAGAAGAGCCTTATCTAACATAAATAATAGATATATTTTGCCGTGTTCATACGTCAAGTCATGTGATCAGCAACTGGTCACTTTTTTGATGAAAAGCTTTATCTATATATTATCAATACTTATAAAACAACCCTTAAAAATGTTCTCAATTTTTGGCATAAAAAATTGAGTTTTTGTTTTCTAAGAGGTTTTACCAAAGAAATTTGAACATTGGTCTAGATTCGAAGGTCAGCCTATCCCCCTTTCGATCTTATTTTATTTTTTTACAGCTCCAAGTCCTAATACACATTAGGACTTTATAAGTTTATGAACTAATCACGCAAATGTGTTAGGGACGAGGAAGTTTGAAGTTAGAGGAAGTGTATCCGTGCCTCATTCTATGTGACCACCGAAGAGGATGACTGCTGTTTTTTCGTACACTGGGAGCGTGGGTTACTCCCGAGACCCATAAAGGCCTCAAGAGCATCTCTCTCCCAATCGATTAACCAGGATATTTGATACAAGATTACGCTTGAGCTAGGAATCGCATCGAGAAGGTATTTTTTTTCCGTATTCTTCATTAACAACACTTTCTAACGAAGTATAGTTATGATAGAACACGATGTGGTGGGTAACTCTTAAACTGCTTTGTTTACCTAACCTAGGCTTAATCCATGGGTTGGATGGAAAAGGTGGTGGACTGGTCCATCGGAACACCTGGATATGAAGCATATCACTCAAGTAAAGTGACATCTACAAACCGTTATCTGCACAAAATACTAAAATGAAATAAAGGAGTCCAAAGAAGAAAATTAAAACGGATATATTCTGCAATAATATAATTTGTCTTCTACTGACATTAAGTGGATGTTTCCGGATACAAACACCATGCTTCGACAAACTATTCTGCAAGTATGGCGGAAGCGAAGGCGTGGCAGTTTTAACAGATGTCTGAACCCTTGAACACTCGATATTGACGAAGGACCTGACAGTCGTTGGTTCTATTCTTCTAGTTACGAGCACTGCTGCCCTAGCGGACTTCCTTGGCAACTCTTTCTCCACTATTCCCACCTCCCCCCTTCCTTCAATTTCCCTCATTACATGCCCATATTTGGTCCTGTTTAGAGTCAGAAAAAAAAGTATATAACGGGTGGCCCCTAGGTTCATTCGACTGTAGTTCATCATATTATATCCTCGAAGAAGGAACCTCTGCTCCAGCACCTGAAAAAGAAACTGGTGGTCTTAATGTTTGGGTCATGGGTCTCACCGCCTCGACACCGAGGAAATCTCGTCTGATGTTCCAAGTATTCAACAAATATCCAATTCCTTCATACTTGTAATAGTCAAGAAAAATAATTTCTTTAAGTCCTTCACACTTGTTGTTTTAGTCAGTGACTAAGTTTTGTTTCTGTGCCCTTCTAAAATAGTTTCTGTTTGTCGAGGGGGCTAAAATGTTTTCTAATTCCTTCAGGTTTGTTGCAGTAGTTAAAGAGACTAATTGTGTTTCTGTTAGTCGAAGCAGCTATAATATTTTCTAAGTCCTTTAGACTCGTTATTTTAGTCAGAATGACTAAATTTGGTTTTGCGTCAATCTGACTTAATTTATTTAGTCAGATAGTCTGGCTATATATTTTCCTTATGTCCATATGACATAGCTTAAATACAGGGTGTTTGAGCTCTATATGTAATAAGGACCTTGCTTTAAGGTTATTCTTCTCCATAAGTTCATTATTCGGTTTTAAGTCCTTGGACTTCATAATATCCCATGCCGCCGTGGACGTCATGCTCACATGTTGGAATTCTTGTATGGCTACAAGCAGGTTGTCTAACGCCTTTATTTGAGGACATAGCTAGGTCAGTATCTCACAGAATTCTTGTTGGCACGCCTTTTTCTGTGTTACTATTTTGGGTGCGCAAAGTGCGGAACACGGTTAGTTTTGTATAGTGGCCCGCTCAGATAGTATTTTCATTTGCCCCTTGTTGGCATCCCATTTGTTCAAATATTTAAAGTTAGTGTGTACTAGATTTTATGTATATCCCAGGGAGTGGGTAATGGTATAAATGTACTATTGAGTGTTCTGGCCTACCCACTGGGATAAGACTGGCCATAGTACAATTCTGTCTTGACACTTGATTGTTAGCCATCTGCTAATGTAATTGACAGGACGTCCTATTACCATTTATTATTTAGTGTGTCTATGGGACCTTTCTTAATTTCAAATTTAGCCAGTTAGCTTGGCCGACACTTAGTTTAGTAACTCTAAAACTAGAGGATTGCAGTTATATTTTGAATAGTAATTAATAGACCCTTCTGGTGGTAATCTGGCGCTAGCCCGGCTGTTTTGGAATCCAATACTCTCTATCAACTTAACCTCCTTTGACTGTTACCGTGTCATCTTGGACACGTATTCTCCCGTGCTACGGGAAGTTTCTATATTTTTGGAGTTGTTAAATCCTATCTTATTTGTCAGTTTAAAACTTAATATTTTCTTTTATACTTTTAAGAGCTACATGTTTTCCCTAACAAATTTAACGGACACTTATTACTGTTTATTATTCTTTGGTCCTGAATTTAGAATTGTTTATCAATTGTAACCCTATGTTATCGTGTTATGTTTTTTTATAATAAATCTATTATTGTTACCTATTTATTTCTCTTACTTTTATGAGATATTACCCTGACTCTACTTTGTTATACATTTACTTTGTAATAGCTATCGTTACGCCCTATACATATCAGAGTGAAGGGGAAGTAACGATACAGAGATATCCAAATTCAGTTTTAAATCTAGGCCTAGTTTGGAATGAGTTTTAATTTTTAGATTTTTTTTTCTTAGATGTAAATAATTCAAGAGTAAATTTCATCTAATTGGTTTTGAAAATTTGATATTTTTATTAGTATAATTAATTTAGTTTAAAATTCATGTAAAAAGAATGTTTATTGTGATTAACAAGATAATAAATATACTTTTAAAAATACATTCTTAAAGGTAGTTCTAAAAAACCACAATTTTTACCATTTTGGTTAAAAGATAAATTAACTATAAGAGAAGGTTTGTACAAGTGTGTCATATAAATTATATTTATTTATAATAATTTTAACAGTTACGTAGAAGAGCACCTCCACCTTTCCAACTATATCTCGAAATTTATTCCATTCCTTCTTTCTCAAACCCATAGAGGAAGAAACTAAAAAACAACAGCTTGATTTCCTCCTAAATCTTCTCTAGTAGAGCTGAAAGCTAGGTAGGAGGTCTTGCAGTGAAGAATAAAAATGTCGAAGATGTATTCAAGACGTGACAGGCGCTCGCATCCTATCACTTCACACCAATGAAGACCTATCCACCGGAAAGGAATATTCTTGACGTTTGGTCAGGGTGGGAGAGAAAGATTGGGTGGTCGGATGGCGGAAAAGGGGGTGGCGGTTATTCTTGCCCAAAATCTACCTTAGAGTAGTGGATACAGATGTAAATATTTTTGTGGTATCAGGCTATGTTTACACTTCTAAAATTGTCGGCTATCAGTACTTGTTTTAAACCTTTGCTGCCACTTTGAAGTGTTCTACAAATTATAATGCAGAGATGTTGATAAAGGCACTGGAATGAAATAATAATACTTACTGGTATCTTGAGAGGTATCTAGGATAATGTTACTAATATTGTTGTTGCATTTTATGGGTACAGCTTCAAAAATATTTATGAGAGCAGAATAAGATAGCCATTTAAGTAGCAAATAATGCACCCAATAGTAATTGTTCATGTACATATTCAAATTATTGGTCAGCGTCAGTAAATTAAGTCTTTAAAATATAGTGATACACAAAATTTAAGTGATAGAAAAGTAATAAACCAGCTAGCCTGTGTACATTTAGAGCCAAGAGTTAGTCAATAATTCTGTAAAACTCATCGTTGGCTTTGATATTTTGCAGTGTCACCAGAATTTACATTTGAACCTTTTAATAACTGACCTGATAACATTTTCATTTAGCTTACATGCATTTCAAATTGTATTGATCTATTCGACAATTGTGAGACAAAATTAATCTGGAAATCATGTCCTATTTCATAGAATGTCTCCCAAAATCGGAGACAACCATTTATCTTGAAGAATGGTCCCCTAAACATATTTGTGTAGTAAGTTATTCTAAATCTATGACTTGATAGCAAAGATAATATTGAACACTTAATAAATGATATTAACTAATTTTTAGTAAGATTGAGGCTCTTTAAAGGTAACAAAGTTTGGTCAAGTTCAAACAAGACAATTCAACTCAAAGAAGGAGATATAATTTTCAAACTTGAAAATTTACTTTTTAAGTAGACTCTATTTAGTTTTTGAGGTTTAAGGAGTAACACATCAACCTCAAACCTGAAAATAAAAAACAAGTTTAAATCTAACACCTTTGGATGTTAGTGAAGTTATATAACTTGAGGTTTCAGTATTGAGAACACGTGGATATTAATCAATGTTGCTGTATGTATTGCTACTTCAATTGTAATTTTCGTATAAGGTAATCAAAGACGTTAAATTGTTCTTAAGTTCATGTTCATTTCCTTTCATGTGTAGTCAAGACTATTTTTAACTTTAAATAATTCTTATAGTTGTGTTTGTTAACGTCGTACATAAGTGTTTTTAAATTGTACCCCACGTAGTCATTGGGCTTCAGCATAGCTATATCGGCCTCCACGAAGCAATCGTTGAAATATCTCTATCTGTTTTTCATACTGTCAAATAGCATCATTAACTAGGTTTGTCAATTTTTTTTCAAATCTGAATAAAATTAATTTGTCAAAAACTCACCCAGAGTAAGATATGTTCTCCGTTTGGTTTATACTTTTATGGGGGTAAAATTTAGCCATCTTCAATGAATACTCATAAGATTAATGTAAAACATTCTGTGTGGGCCTCAGTATTTTTTTATAGTACCAGGGCTCCCTTGGTCAAAGAAGTTTGGGAGCCCCTGTCCTTCATACCTGCTTTACACTGAATGAAGCAATTAGACTCAATTGATTGGTCTCTGTCCCAATACATGCAATACAGTACTAGAAGTACAATTAAACGTATCAAACTAAGCTATGGCGGGAACTTTCATCATGGAAATAGCCTTATTTATTATCACTGTGCAACCCGCCTCGGTGGCGTAGTTGGCTAGCGCGCTAGTCATGTTGAGCTTGACCTCCGACGACGGGGAGATCGAGGTTCAAATCTCGGTCGGGTGAACTGGGGGTGGTTTTTCCTAAATGGTCTTCCACTTTCCCTCCACGCAAATTCGGGTTCACTTCCTCTTATTCAACCTTCCCAATTCCCAATCAATTAGCGTAGTTATTACTTAAAGCGTATTACCCGAACGGGTAGTAAGACGCGGTGCTAAATAATAACAAAAATAATAATAATAATCACTGTGCACGCCCGTAGCACGGAAACTTATAGCTGAAGACTAGAATATGTTTTCATAGCATTTAGGTTAGTGAATGATTGATGCGTGAGAGAGTTTTGAGATAGAAACTATTTTGTTTTAAAAAGTATATCTCAATTCTTTATAGAAAAAATTCCCTTTAGAAAAAATATATATATTTGAATGGAACCAATGCAATCGAGACAGAAAAAGTTTAGTTCCTTTCAATGATGTAAACAGGAAAAATATTGTCTAATGTGTCCCTGTTAAAACAATAACTATTCACACAACCACAATCCCGTGTCGACAGTAGCGCTTGATGTGTGTTTTACTAACTTTTCAGGTTGTAAACATACATGCTAATAATTACTCTATTGGGGTCGGGATGAGGATGGAAACATTTTAGAGGTGAGTTACTAGGAGCCATCTAGAGGAAAAACCACTTCTCAATAGACCCAACAGGGATTAAAAACCTTATCTCCCAGTCATCAGCAGGCCAGTCTAATACGAGAGTGATAACCAATACCACTGAAGTTGGTGCTTGGTGGTAAAATTTGTCACTAAGGTCAGGTCTACTGTAAACAATATGTTATATTATAATCAAAACCTTAACGAATACACACACTTTCACTTGGATTCAACAATTGGCAAACTTTACTCAAATATGTGTGTATCTCTATTTGCCATTGCTTATTGGGATTTAGTATTGTGTTGACAACTTTTGCCCCAGCCGTCATCCCAATCATCGCTTAATAAACTAATTAATTACTCTTAGAGCCTAATTATATAAATTACCAAAACTAGCACCATATATTAATTAATAGGACGCAAACCACAAATATAAACCTTATCTGGAAAATTTGCTGGTTGAAACTTACTGGAAAATTTTAATTCCTAGTTTGGAGAGAATATCAGACACATGTTAGACAACTTTATCTCTCTGACACTTATTGTCAACTGGGAATCCCTTAGCACCGACAACTCTTTTTAACCATCCTCACTAGACAAAAAAGGTTGAGAAACATAATATTTGGCCTAGTATAACGGTGCTTGAGGATGTGTTTGTAATTCAAGGCAGCTATGAGTAGAAATGTCGACATTCCATATAAACGAGTCAATGAAAATAACAGGTTAAAATAAAAAAAGAGTATACAACAAATAGGCCATTTACATGTTTTGATCTAAGCTAGTCTACTAAAGGTGAGTAATTTAGTCTAAACTATAGGGTATATAATTAATTAAAATGAAATAAGCTTAAAAATCTATTTAATCAAATATATCTTCTTTCCTAAACTGAATTATTTTTATTTAGCAAAGGCTACTAGTCGTGGTGGCTTAGGTAACCAATTATAAGGTTTAATGTAATGTCCTTAAGTCAAAGATCCTTATATTTCTGGAAAGAAGGCTGGGGCTGACATCTTGATATCCTTCAAAAAACATTATTATTCATTCTGCCAGTCGTAACAAAAGACTCTAAAAGCAGCGTCTATTTTGAATGCTATTATTTGCTAATCTTTATTTTCTTACTAGAATTATCAACCATGTTTCATATTGTAGTTTTGCTGCATAGTACTCGTGGGAATCATTACTTTAGGATTCTGTTAAGAATATAATGCGATTTTGGCCCAATACTGGAGTAGTCGTTTTTTAAATACCCGAACATGGGTAGTCTCAGTTTAAAATGACAAATAATCAAAACGATCAATACTGCCCTAACAGGAAATAGATTGTGTGTAACTAAATCCCTAAATTAAGGTGGGATGGAAGGGGGTTGAAGAAGAAACCGAGTGTTTTGCAGTATTTATGGCAACATTTTTTTTTTTTTGGCTGAATAAACAAAATATTGGTTTATACAAACATAGAATTTAATTTTCTTCACATGGTGGCCTCAAGTTTTCTTGAATATCTCTCAAGGGTGTTCTGGAATTTAATGATAACTTTTTTCGCTTCATTTAAAAAATTTGTTAGATAATGACATTATGCTCATGACAAATATTCAGGAAATTTTGATATGGACATGTGAATAAAATTAAACTTTATGTCTGTACTGTAGCAAAATTTGATTTATTCTGTACAAAAAAAAAGTTTTTCCATAAAAACTACAAAAACACTGGCCTTTTCTCGCGCCCCCTTCCATCCCAACTTAAAAGTTCGAAGATGAATTCAGGTGCACTAACATAAGTTTGATTCCTAAGTAAAATAATATTATCTACAAATGTCAGTTTTATAGCTAATATAATTGCAGATAAAGTTATAAATGTTCAGCTGTATTTTCAATGCTAGCTACAATAAAACGTATCGATAGACGTCAAACACATTTGATTTGGTTGGTCGATGGTGAGTGTACTTAAAAACCTTTTCTCTACATGGTTTTACACGCTACCTCCACGCTAATGTGTACACATTTCCTCTAAGCTCTACCATACACATCGCTCTTCTACAAATGTAAATATATGGACAAGCCACACCGGTAGTAAAACAACAAAACAATACATAACAGTTTTAAAAAACCTTCCCTTTCTCCCACGATTCAATTTTATATAATTTTGTATATTTTGAATGCAAATATTTAACTAAATTAACACACCAGAACAACGTTATACAGTCAAAATTTCATAGTTATCTAAACGGGTCTATTCAAAAACAATTGGACTGTATTAAATCATTTTTACATTTTTATTTTCAGAAATAAGATTATTATCATACACAAACATTTGAATTGATATTGTTTTATATGTATGACGTAAGGCAAAAAGCAAAGATAATGAAGCAGGAAATGTATTCATCCGCTATAATGCAACACTTCATGAAAACAAGGTAGTAAAAAGCCGGTTTCTTCCTTTTTGGAAAAGTTTTAAATTAGATAATTTTTGTCAAGGAGTACAAATTTATTGCTTCGAATGATATTATACCCTTACACCCCAACCCTTACCCCCGTGAATGACTAGAACAAAGTTTTCCCTAATGATAACGTTAGGCATTTCGTTGTATAAATTTACCTAAAACTTAATAAGTTTCTCTCTTCATGAGCTCCATAAACAGTGGAACGCTTGTCTTATATTAACTTTCGTAACCTTCTTTCTCTTTTTTCCCTTTCATCTGTTTTATGCTTTGCACACTTCCGCTTTTCTTACTTTTTATAAACTAGTTTTTTTTTCCTGTTGTTTTTGAAAGTTCATTTCTTGTTATCTCTGTCATTCGTTATACTCAACACAAGTTGCAAATTACAAAAATAAATGTAAAAAAAAAAGTTTTTTTCCCCCTTTATTTAGTTTAATACCCAGGCACCGTACGAATGTTTTCCACTCTTTCTCCGGCCCACTACACACCAGAAAGTGTTTCCACAACCCCCATACGCTTATTGTTTATCACTCTACGCTTATGAATACAGAACGTATGATAATAAAGTGTAATGAGGATACTTATAAGCCTGCCATAATATATGTCGGCTCATTTTATTATTTTGTAACTAGAATACGTACCAACAAAAGATTGGATTTTATGTTATTTTTATCCAAAAGGACTTGGGAGAAAAGTAGCTATTTAAAAATTGTCGTGATATTACACAATTTAAACAATTTCACACAAAATTAAGGAGGGGTGGAAGGGAATTTGAGAAAAAGATTTTTTTTTTTTTCAAATCTTATGACAAAGCATTTTTTCGGCCAAAATAAATAAAATATTGCTCCAGTATAAAAATAAAATTTAATTTTACTCACATGATGACCTAATAATTTCTTGAATATCCATAAAGGGTGTCATGGTATTTAATGACAACTTTTTTCTTTTTATTTAAAAAGTTTCTCATCTAGTTCGACTATGCTCATGATAGATATTCAAGAAGGGTTGATTTCAACATGGGACGAAAATTAATCTCTATATTTATAATGGAGCATTATTTTATTTATTTTAGCCAAAAAAAGTTTTGCCATAAAAATTAAAGAAAACACTGGCCTTTTCTTGCTACCTCTTCCATCCCACCTTAAAAACTCCCTTTCCCCATGACCCTACTCATTCCCTCTTCCCGTGGTAAGGGCTAGCTTGGCCAGCTTTTTAGTATAAAAGTAACTCCACTTGTTAATGTTTAGGCTTATTAAGCTGATGGGTCTCCATAAATCTGGTCATGGTCGGTCAACTCTCAAATAATCTAGCTATTTCACAAAGAAATATTGATATTTATTCAGACAGGGATTTAAACAATGGGCCTCTGGCTTCACGCGCTGAACAAAGTACTAATTTTATTAATTGAGATAAAGTTTCTTGTCTTAGTAACAGTGTCTTAACCTAAATTAACAGACTCACCCCCTAAATAGGTTATCTGAATAGACGCGCTTGTTTTAAATGATAAAAGTTGACCGCGAAACATAATTTGAAGCAAATAAATTCAATAAAAACATGTTTCAAGGTTTGTCCACGTAACATTTTAACTGTTTTATTGGTTACCTGGTGGTCTAGGGGTAAGGTGTCAGACTTCTGTGCTGGCGGCCGGGGTTCAATCCTCGGTCCCGGCGAAGATTTATCTGATTACCAAACCTTTCCTTCACCTTTGACAAGACATCTTGTGAATGTGTGGAATGCCAGGCCTCCACCGTGGTTCGGATTCCACGTTAAACTGTAGGTCCTCCATTTCATCTCACAATCACCCTACCATTACACATTAGCGTAAGTGCGTATAACCCGAACGGGTAGTAAGACGCGGTGCTAATAATATATATATATATAAAATAGATAATATATAACTGTTTTATTTTGTGCACTTTGTTTTTATCGTAGTGGATTAATCTTAATAATAATAAAAATACGTAAATTTGAAAGAGGGGGCTTAAAGCCCTGGCTAAGTCTAAGTGAAGATTTAAAAAAAAATTGTTTACAACCATTTCGTCAAGCAACTGCTGGTATTATTTTCTAAAATATCCCTTTTCCCACTATTTTCACTTAGGTTTTATAGTTTGAATCGATTATATTTAGAACTATCATTGGTTATTTTTAACTTAAAACATTTAAACGTATTTAAGAGCAGAACCTTATAAGAGAAAAATTACTTACTCTGCTTTAGTTTTTTATGGCAAAAGAAGCTCTCGAACTTAATAAAAACTAATAATATATTTAAATAAGCTTTAATTTTATTATATATAACTATAAAATTAAAAAGTGTTGTTTTATTTTTATAAAAGTACTTATTCAAGGTTCCCAAATCAACACAATTTGCTCAAAATGTAAGTGACAATGAGCTTGTATCTCCTTTTCATGTATATTTAAAAAAAATATGTATTTGAGTTAGGTGTAAGAAAAGGCGCTGGCCTTAGCTTTGCCCAAATAAAAACAATATTACTATTATTACTTAAAATGTTCACACCTATTTGGCTTAACATATTTTGACAAAAAAAACCGCTTCCACTTCTTAAATAATAAGGGGACAGCTAAAAGTCAAAAATTATTACTCTAGCTCGTATAGAAGGCAACCTTAGCAACAATAATAGTCTAAAAAATATTATTTTGCTTTATATTATTTTAAATAATTCAAAAACATAATATATTAAAATGAGCTGAGATAAAAATATTGGATCTCGTATTATTAAGTTATCAAGAGCAAATTATTCCAAGTTAAATACAGTTTCTACAGCATACAATTTACAAATTTGCAATTAATATTTAAAATACCATATTCGCATTTACACGCAAGCTAAACAGATTTTTTTTATCGAATGATAAAATTACATTAATTATAATACACTGTATTCTAATTAAAATTGTATTACTTTCAATTGAACTTATTAAAAATGTACGCATACAAATGTATGGATGTACGTTATTAATGAAGGAAATTATTTCCAGTATTTTATTACTATTAGCGGTAATTTACAGTCAACTACCATTATTTTATCTGTGTATTGCACGGAAAGGTTTAAAAAATAGTATATACCGCTTTAAAATTTATTTTACTGTAGATATTAAATCTTAATATAGTGTCAATAAGTTGTTGACATCTCACCTGCTTTCAAAGAATGTAAAAGTTAGAATATAAAAAATAATAATTTTACCAATTGTTCTCTGTGTGTGTCAAACGTGGTACTTACTTTACATGACGAAAACAAATTTAGAGTGTCCGAAAACAAGGTGGCTACGATGCTATTTGTTCTGGAGAGTGGAGGAGGTTATAAAATGATGAGTAACATAATCTATACTCATCACTGGACATTGTTAAAATAATAAAATCTCGTAGATTTCGGTGGACAGGACATGCAGAGCGAATGGAATAATCTGGAACAGTGTTCAGTGTATTGGCTGGTAAACCTAATGGGAAGAGACTATTGGGAACTACTAGACGAAAATTGGAGGATAACATTAGAATGGACCTGAACGAGATAAGGTGTAGTGAGGTGGAATGGGTGGAACTAGCTCAAGATAGGGATAGGTGGCGTGCCTATGCAAGTGCGGTTATGAGCTCTCGAATCTATAATGACATAAAGTAGGTCAATTTGATATTATGACAACCCTGTTACAAGTTTATTAAAATTTGATAATTTGTATTCATGAATTTAAGTTAAAATTTGATTATGTTTTATTAATCATAAGGTAAGATAAATATTAAAATAAAACCATACCTACCCGCTTCGGTGGCCCTATGCGCTTAGATTCTACTCTCGCAAAAGACTAACCTGCCTATGACGGGTAAAACTGAGGTTAAATAGGGTTGGGTGTACTGAGGGTGATTTTTCTTAAACATTTTCCCATTATGTATTCACGCAAATGTGGGTACACTTTCTCTACCTTCAACCTGCATCATCCTTAACCCATTAGCGTAATTAGTACATAAGTGTATAAGCCGAAAGGGTAGTAGGAAACGGTGTTTAGATAAATATGCAAATATTTTTTGTTACACAAATTAATTAAACATAATACTTTGACGCGTAAAAAATATATTGTAATCATATCCTTAGCTTTTGTTTATCTCTTGCTCCTTTGAGATCAGATTCGCCCGATTGTATATGAAGTCACCAATCGACATATATTGATGGAAAAGGCAGCTAACCTAAATTAAAATAATGGGAAATAAAATAAAAAACTACTTTACGTCTCTTTAATTTGTAATTTGACCTTTCTATTTCCCGGTTTAGATTATTTTGTCTTCTTTTTGTTATTATTATGATTTTTATTATGTGTTCTGTCTTATGACAAGTCCATTCCTTTTGTATGTGGATTTAGACCACCAATTCACTCTCTCCTCTCTCTCCTGGTCCAGCTCACAAAATTTCATTCTTACCTTCAAGTAATCTAGTATTTGAATCCTCCTTCTTCCTAAGCTCCTCCTTCCCTTATCCATTCCTTCTAAGATGCAATTCAGAATACAATTCATCCTAGGGATGTGTTCAATCCACTTTGCTGCAGAAGAATCACATTCAAAATGGTACTCTTCTCACCCAATCTTCTTAGGATTTGTTCATTTGTTACTCTGTCTGACCATCTAATATTCTCAAGTCTTCTCCAGCATCATATTTCAAAGCTTTCCATCATTCTAAATAAAAGTCCAAGTTTCTGCTACAAACAGTTTTATGCTCCAAATGAAGCATTTCATAAATTTCTACCTCAGTTCCCTCCTAACTCAACTCGATGGTCAGCAGTAACCTCTTCTTGTTGAAAGCTTCCTTGGGCGTGACGATCCTCGACCTAATTTATTTAGTGCAGTACGCATACTTTATCAGCATACTTCCAAGGTACCTGAACTGCGTTCTATGTTTTCCATCTCCTGGTTTCCAATTTTGATTTTCAGTGGCGGCTTTTTATTTTTTGAGATCACCATCACTTTTGCGTATAACCCGAACGGGTAGTATGACGCGGTCCTAATAATAATAACCATCACTTTTGATTTCTCAATGTCGATATCTATGCCATATATTCTCCCTATCTCCACTAGCCGGTTCATCATTTCCTGCAACTCTTCTTTTTCTTGCCAGCAATGCTATGTCGGCTGCGTATTTTATTGTGTTTATGACGCGTCCTTGTCTTATTACGAGCCAGATATTCAATTGAACAAACAATTTAACCCACTCCTGTGGACACATGGTCTAAGGCACTACTCTTTCAGTAGACTAGACTACCGATGACGGAGTGATCGAGGTTAGAATGTTGGTAAAGTGTACTGAGGGAGGTTTTACACTCTCCCTCCATGCCAATGCGGGTACACTTCTTATGAATATAGTCCTCCTCATCCCTTAAGCCATTAGCGTAGCTAGTACTTTGCGTATAGCCCAAACAGAAAAGACGGTGATGAAAAAAAATGAGTTTCTTTTCATTTTTATAAATGTACATATATCTTATAAAGCCATCACGATAAAATAAAAGGTTGTGAAAAAATCTAATACATATAATAAAAAAACTTTATGTGACATTGGCATACTAAATGTGTTTGTGTCTTTGAACAAAATCTATTTAAAAATCTTCTAAATATTCAAAGATTTGAATTAAAAAAAGGCCTCTGTGTGTTTTTAACGTATTTCTCTTTATGGGCCAGTTTTCTTTATTAACAATAAGAGATTAATGACCGTAAAAAAATATTGCTATTTAAAATAAAATAATAAAGCACATTATACCAAATATATAGGCTAATTATGTACTTAGATAACATTAAATCTTCAACACCATATTTGGTAGCTTATCACAGAAGAGAGACCCATTATTTATCAAGCGGTAGTATTTTACAAAGGAAAGGTTAACTCATTTTCCTCGGCTCATTCATTCAAACCTTAGGAATGATAAGTCAGTTCAGTGGTTGATAATATGTGTCATAGTATAAGATTGAGTGGAAGAGCTTATCTTTATAAATAGCTGCTTAATAGTCTACCGCATGCGTTTATGAAAGCAGGGGCCAAAGTCAAAAATTCGGGTCACAGGGCCTGTATTAAAAATAAGACCTGTGAATCCTCAATTCCCTCGAAGCTTTAAGGAAATTCGAGATTCTATGATTTGAGAAAATGTGATACAAAAGTGTGGTAGAAATCAAAGTTATACTCGAAATTTTTCTTAAAGATCTCTTATACTTGCTATTGATAGCTTAGCCCACGTGGCCACATACATTTAATTTACCACTTATATTATTTAATAATAATTACGGTTTTGGCCGCATCTAAATATCTTATTATTTAAATTGACGGAATGATTCATGGATAGTTCAGTGGTTAAGAGCATTGGCATACTAATCCAAAAGTCCAGGGTTCGATTCCTCTGTCCAGGTCCCATTTTTCAATATAAAGAATATAAATGTAGATAATGTGATAATGAACGTGTTATAAAAAAAGGTCAAAACTATGTTGCTATTTATAATGTCTAAGGACATTAAGGACATTCATGCAAACCTTGTATTATATGCTTCGAATCTAGAATTTAGATTCTTAATCTAGTGGATCAGACCCATCTCTAATATATATAGTTGTTCATGTCTTACCACCCATCAAGGCTATCCTATATTTGCATAATGTGCTAGAGAATAAGTAGAATTTAGAGGAAGTGTAAGCACAGAGAAATTGGAAAACCATTTTGTAAGATTAACCATAGTACACCCAACCGGATTAAAACCCTAACCATCCCAATTATTTACCAGCCATACAAGACGAAACTAACACTTTTCTTCATGTACCCACCAATAAGGATAGTGTTATCTTTCTTTAAGCGCAAATACCGTGAGGTATTCGTGCCTTAAAGTGTTTCCCAACCCTTTGAGAAATACTTTATCGGATCAAATCCAGTTGAATTGTAACGTTCTTAGATTTTACGTGGTGCAAAATCAGGTAAGGTGCAAGCAAATAAGAAGTAAAGTATGGTGGCCCCAGCTTACAATAAATCTTACTTGGTGTCCGTAGCATTAAAACATATATATGTATATATATATATCTATAAATATACCCATTTATGTGGCCGCATAGTCTCACAATTGACTAGACTGCTGATGACGGAGAGATCAAGGTTTTAATCTCGGTAAGATGTACTGAGAGGGGCTTTACAAAAAAAAATCCACTTTCCTTGCACACAAATGCAGGTACACTTTCTTTAAATATAACCTTCCTATTTATTAAAGCTATAAGTGTATTTAGTAGCTACATAATCGTTTATCCGGAACGGGTAGCAAGAAGTGGTGTTATAAAAATAAATACAGTGAGATTCGGTTTCAAATCCTGGTCGGATTTACCAATAATGGTTTAACCAAGTGATTTTTTAAATCTTCATCCACGCAAATGTGGGTACACTTCCACTAAATTTAAACTTCTTCATCCCTAGCTAATTAGCGTAGTTAGTACATATACGTATAGCATACACAGGTCGTAAGACGTGGTGCTAAAAAAAATAGTTATACATATCAGTTTATGTAAAGGTCGCTCCACCATACTTTAAATCAAAATAAGATAAGTTTTATAATGGTCTTCAGAAAAATAAGTTAGTTCCGTGTAAACAATTTTGAATAAAGGTGGTCATAAATAAACAACTTACTTCCATCACAATTATTAGTCGGAATTACCTACTCATAATGCATAAGACGAAGATAAATAGATATTTTAGCTTATTCTATTTAATCAATACATTTTAAAATACTCTGTAGTGATGGTTTTGTCTGATACCCTAGTGCACTCAGACAAAATTTGATCTTTGATCACTCCATTGATGGTCACCTTTAGTAATGCGAGTCTAGCGACCTGGACCACTATGTCACCAGTGATCGTAACGTAAAAAAATATGACATTTAGTGACACATTCTATTGAATCAATGTAGTACCTTTTTACCTTCTCACTAGGTAGAGAAAGTATTGTGATCAGCAAAAAAAAATAAAAAATTGAACTCGAGATTTTGATGAATGTC